>JAJEKV010000024.1:19132188-19379059 GCA_021234155.1 Isoetes taiwanensis
TCGTTTGGGAGGCCCTCTCCTTGTCGGTCGTGGGGACGCTGGCCGTCTGATGGCGAGTGGGGTTGGGGTGTTGGCCTTGAGACCCTAAAATCCCCTCAGGAGGCTGCTTGCCCCAAATTTCCTCTCCCCAAAGGCCACGGGGACCGGGCCAGGCGACCTCAGCTCTCGGGAATCGCTTGATCGACTTCTGCCAATGGACTCGAAGCGTCGACATTGCCACAGGGGACCAAGTTCATGGCCGGGAAGACCACCCGAACTCCAGCGCCAAAGTAGCTCACTTCCATCACACTTTCGTGATCAATTGGCCTAGGATGTGCATCGCGGGATCTTGTCGTGGAGGCGTGAGTGTTTCCTTCTTTCGCCAAAACCGGCGGGTGTAACTTGCTCCCTAGGGTAATTTAGCCATTCGGACGATTTGGCGGGTCTATTTGCCATGGGAGGAGCATCCGGTGCGAGCGACAAAAGCGATGCGGTTTCTACAAGGCGGACATCGGGGCCAGCGGTTTGACAAAGTTCTCCGGACCCGATCTGCGGAATCTTTTGGACCTTCGAAGAGGGGCCTGTAAGCGGAGGATCCAGCGGTCCGGATAGGGGAACGGGCTCAGGAGGAGGGGTGGTCATTGCGTCGTCTTTTTGGACCCCGGGGGCCCTTGTTGCGGGGAAGAGCTGCCTCGGGGGCTTTTGGATCCCGCCTCACGGGGTCAGGACTCTCCCCTCTTGTGGGGATCCTGCAAGGTCACGGCCTCTCGTTTGACTTGGGGAAGGGTGCCGGCTCGGTTGCCACCTTGGCTGCCCCGGCCGTTCTAATGCTAACCCTTTGACCTAGACCTTCTCAGAAAATTCGAAAATTGGGCGTGTCTTTGGAGATGAATTAGGGATCCGGCGTGGCAAAAACGAATTTATTTTCGTGCAATGCATTAATTGCGAATTCACGAATGTCTTGCCCACTTTGCAAAAGCCCCCGACTTCTACTTGCCACATCGGAGGGAGGAAAGGCCCCAAACTCGCTCCGTCAGTTCCCCTTGCTCCGTATTCTCGGCTCTTTGCTTCTCGGCCAGGTCCCAAGTGCAGCAGACCGGGACTCGGCCCCCAAAGCGTAAACCCTTCTAGAGCACGGCAACCCACGGGGTTTCACGTTTGGGAGGCCCCCTCTCCTTGTCGGTCAGTAGGGACCTTGCCCGTGTCTTGAAGTGGGGTTGGGGTGTTGGCCCGAGGCCCGGACCCTAAAATCCCTCGGGGGGCTGCTTGCCCCAAATTTCCTCTCCCCAAGGCCACAGGGGCCGGGCCAGGCGACCTCGGCTCTCGGGAATCGCTTGATCGACTCGCCAATGGACTCGGAAGCGTCGACATTGCCACAGGGGACCAAGTTCGTGGCGAGAAGACCACCCGAACTCCAAGCGCCAAAGTAGCTCACTTCCATCACACTCGTAGTCAATTGGCTAGGATGTGCATGCGGGGATCTTGTCGTGGAGGCGTGAGTGTTTCCTTCTTTCGCAAAACCCGGCCGTGTAACTTGCTCCCTAGGGTAATTTAGCCATTCGGACGATTTGGCGAGGTCTATTTGCCATTAGGAGCATCCCCGGTGCGAAACGACAAAAAGCAGTGCGGTTTCTACAAGGTGGACATCGGGGGCGCCCAGCGGTTTGACAAGTTCTCGGACCCGATACGGAATCTTTTGGACCTTCGAGAAGGGGCCTGAGCGGAGGATCCACTGATTGGGATAGGGAGCAGGGCTCGGGAGGGTGGTCATTGGCGTCTGCAGCCCGGGGCTTGGTACCCGAGGGAAGAGGCCTCGGGAACTTTTGGATCCGCCTCACGGGGTCCAGGACTCTCCCCTCTTGTGAGGATCCCTGCAAGGTCTGGCCTCGTTTGACTTGGGGAAGGGTGCCATTTCGGTTGCCACCCAGCGGGCTGCCCGACCGTTCTAATGCTAACCCTTTGACCTAGACCTTCTCGAAAATTCGAAAATTGGGCGTGTGCTGGAGATGAATTAGGGATCGGCAAAAACCGGAATTTATTTTCGTTGCAATGCATTAATTGCGAATTCTGAATGTCTTACCCTTTGCAAAAGCCCCCGACTTCTACTTGCCACATCGGGGAGGAGGAAAGGCCCAAACTCCGCTCCGTCGGTTCCCCTTGCTCCGTATTCTCGGCTCTTTGCTTCTCGGCGGGTCCCAAAGTGCAGCAGACCGGGACTCGGCCCCAAAACGTAAACCCTTCTAGAGCACGGCAACCCACGGGGGTTTCGTTTGGAGCCCTCTCCTTGTCGGTCGGGCGGGACCGTGTCTTGAAGTGGGGTTGGGGTGTTGGCCTTGAGCCTTGGACCCTAAAATCCCCTCGGGAGGCTGCTTGCCCCAAATTCCCTCTCCCCAAGGCCACGGGGCCGGGCCAGGCGACCTCAAGCTCTCGGGAATGCGATCGACTCTGCCAATGGACTCGGGAGGCGTCGACATTGCCACGGGGACCAAGTTCGTGGCGAAGACCACCGAACTCCAAGAAGCGCCAAAGTAGCTCACTTCCATCACACTCGTAGTCAATTGGCCTAGGATGTGCATGCGGGATCTTGTCGTGGGGCGTGAGTGTTTCCTTCTTTTCGCAAAACCGGCCAGGTGTAACTTGCTCCCTAGGGTAATTTTAGCCATTCGGACGATTTGGCGGGGGTCTATTTGCCATTAGCATCCGGTGCGACGACAAAACAGTCGCGGTTTTACCAAGGCCGACATCGGGGGGCCCGGTTTGACAAGTTCTCGGGGCCGATCTGGAATCTTTTGGACCTTCGAAGAGGGGGCCTGAGCGGAGGATCCAGCGGTCGGATAGGGAACCGGGCTCGGGAGGTGGTCATTAGCGATGCAACCCGGGGGCGCCGCGGGGAAGAGGGCTGCCTCGGAACTTTTGGATCCGCCTCTGGGGTCAGGACTCTCCCCTCTTGTGAGGGATCCCTGCAAGGTCCTGGCCTCGTTTGACTTGGGGAAGGGTGCCAGCTTCGGTTTGCCCTGCAGCGGGCTGCCCGAGCCGTTCTATCACTAACCCTTTGACCTAGACCTTCTCAGAAAATTCGAAAATTGGGCGTGTCTTTGGAGATGAATTAGGGATCCGGCCCGGCAAAACGAGGAATTTATTTTTAGTGCAATGCATTATTGCGAATTCACGAATGTCTTGCCAGCGCAAAGCCCCCGACTTCTACTTGCCACATCGGGGAGGAGGAAAGGCCCAAACTCCGCTCGTCCGGTTCCCCTTGCTCCGTATTCTTCCATTGCTTTGCTTCTCGGCCGGGTCCCAAGTGCAGCGGACCGGGGGCTTCGGCCCCAAAGCGTAAACCCTTTCTAGAGCACGGCAACCCACCGGGGTTTACGTTTGGAGGCCCCTCTCCTTGTCGATTTTAGGGACCTTGGCGGGTGTCTTGAAGTGGGGTTGGGGTGTTGGCCTTGAGCCTTGGACCCTAAAAATCCCTCGGGGCTGCTTGCCCCAAATTTCCTCTCCCCAAGGCCACAGGGAACTCGAAATTCAAGGTGAGGCGTCGTTGAACCACTGAAGGCTTGTGTCAAAACCCTTAGCGGTAATCTATGAAGAGGCTGCAACCATATATGAAGTTGTATGTGATCATGCGAGAGAATATGGCAAATCAAAAAGCTCTTCTTGCAGCTTTGCATGAATTTGTATTTGGGCATGCCTTGTGTAGATTGTATCTTGGAAGAGCAACTGGTGAGCCATATGTTTGCCTGCCCTTTCTGATCATGGTGAAAGTGATTGGCAAGCTTGATTTAGTATGAAAGTATGCAAGTGAAGCTCAATGGTGCACAAGTGCGGTTTATTAAAGTGGATAGATAAACAAGGATGGAGAGAAATCTAAGTGGATAGATAAAGAAGGATAGATAAAATACATAAGTAATCATTGCCAACTAGTGCTCCATTATTATCTGCTCGGATGTGTGAGTTTCATTGGAAGCAATACCCCAGAATCATTGGCATCACGAGTTGCCTCCTCCCCATCTGTCATTTCCATTTGATGCAATTCCCCAACTATCATTCTCACGATTCCTTGTTATCGTATCATTGTTACCAATAGCATCATGTTGATTTCCTCCCCATCGATATTCCACGAGTTTCAATGATGTTCAATGCTTTAAAATCTCAGCTAAAAGAGCCACGAGTTTATTCTATGCATTCTACCTCGGAAAAGACCGATCTCTATCTTTGTGTAATGGTTTGATTCCTTTTATATGTAGTTTCTGAAGGAAGATGCAATGCATACTTATGCGAGAGATGTTTTTGGGAGGGGCCGTTTAACAAAGCTATTTTACGTCGGGGCGTTGGAGTTGTTAATCGATTGTATAGTTCCTCCGTAATATAAATATCCGATTACTTGAGCCGAATGTGGCTTTGAAAATTAATGCCAAGGTAACTCACTTGGTACCCCATAATGGCTCCCTGTTCATTGGCGAAGACTTACTTTGGCGTAGTGTGGAGGATATAATACGATGTTATCGATGGAATTTATTACCGTGGTCTTCCAAAGGTCTCGGGGAGCCAACTATAATCTTTGGAATGGATGTGTCACATGGAGCCCCATTCTCGTCAAATTCACCATCAATTGCAATTGTAAGGATTGAGCGTGTGTGCACTTGACTTAAGCTGTTATTATTATAATTATAATAATAACTTATAATTATAACTTAATAAAAAAGGGCACGTCGTTTAACACAAAGGCGTCGTTATAGGCGTCGTTTAACGACTATTGCGGAACGTCGTTAAACGACCTGGCGGCGTCGTTCAACGGCGTCTGTAACTTTTATCAAAGCGAGCGGCTTTTCCGCCCTAGTTTTTGGTTCTAAGCGGAGGAGGGCGTTTTTTAATTGGCGATTTTTGGTAGCGGATCATCCTTGCGGTCCTTTCAAGCTTCAAGCAAGCATCAAAGGTATTTCAATGGATCAATCAACTCTATTTTTGAATTAGGCTTGTTGTTTGATAGATTTAGGGCTTCTTGTTTTTTCTTATTTGTTTTCAATCCATCCCATTTCTATCCTCCTCTTCTTTCCATCCTTGTTTTTCTTCAATCCATTTCGCCTCTTATTAGTATGAATCGAATCCTCCTCCTTCTTCTTCCAATGATCTTCCAATCATTAGTTTCTTCCTCTAATCTTCCGTTCTTCCAATCTTCTATTCATTTTCTTCTTCTTCTTCTTCACCACTTTCTCATTCTATTCAATCTTTCTTTCCTATCTCTTCTTCTTCTTCTTCTTCTTCTTCTTCTTCTTCTTCTTCTTCCTCTTCTTCTTCTTCTTCCTCTTCTATTTTTTTTCCATGGAAGAAGGACGTCGTTGAAAGACGAGGCCCATTCTTCCTCTATTTTTTATTACAAGAAGGGGACGTCGTTGAAAGACGAGGCCCCTTCTTTTTATGTTCTTTTTTTTTTTTTTTTTCATTTTTTACATGTCAATATATAGTTCTTTTTAATTAACAATGTAAATAGTTTTAATGTCAATGATCTTTTCAATGTGAATCGTCTTTTTTTTTGTTTTTTTTTTTTTTTTATTTCTTTATTTATGTAAGTTTTCTAATTATTGAATGCCTTTATTTTTTTGCATGTACACTAATAACAAAATGCGTCGCTCTTGGAAATCGATTTTCGCAGCTCGAAGACATTCTAGGTAAGAATTTGAGTTTGAGTAGGAGAATAAAATTTTAATGTTTTATTTAGGTTAAAAAAACTTGGGGAGACTTGGACAAGGGCATGGTCGGCTCCGCCTTGAGTGGGAGAAGACTAGGTGTTCGGGTCCAAGCTCACCGCTTACTCTTGTAATTTTATTGATTAATGTATTTAGTTTAGAAAAATTGGGAGACTTGGACAAGGGCATGGTCGGCTCCGCCTTGAGTGGAGAAGACTAGGTGTTCCCGGGTCCAAGCTCACCGATTACTCTTGAAATTTTATTGATTAATGTATTTAGTTTAGAAAAATTTGGGAGACTTGGACAAGGGCATGGTGGGACTCCGCCTTGAGTGGAGAAGACTAGGTGTTCCCGGTCCAAGCTCACGCTCCCTACTCTTGTTTATTTTTTTTTATTAATATATCAATAAATAGAAATCTTTACTGGATTGGACAAGGGCGGGTTTTTGAAAAAAAATTGCATTATTGATTTTCGGGTTTCTAGTTAAGAATGTTGTTTTTAAAGATGTTAGGGATGTCAAAGAAACAACGATGTGGAGTGGTTAAGAGCAAGAAAAAATTTAAATAGTTGGTTTTTAAAAAAAAATTAAAAGGGAAACTAACTCTTAAGAAAGTAGGTAAAGATTCATAATGAAGGTTTGAAAAAAGTCACAAAGCAAGATTAATGAATCTAAATTGGTTTGTAGGTATGGCCCCATTTGCAGAAGACACTAATGATTAGTGAGATTAGACGATGGTCATAAATGAGATATGTGCTAGCGAAAGTCCCGACCAAGGAGATGCAAGCGTCAAGCGTGTCGACCATTTTTGTCGGACATGTGAAAAGGAAGTGCCAATTTGAGTTAGCACAAAATGGCCGTGTCAAGAAGAAATGTTGACTTCTCTCCTTGACACACATGTAAAGCCAATGATTGGAAACCCCATGGATGAAGGCGAAGACATGTTTGAAGCATTGGTCGGCTTAAAAGTCCCAATCTGGGAGGCTCGTGTCAAGGAATGGGTAGCTTCATGGAATTCCTCAAAGAAGCGGCGTTTGGATCACAAGAACATCATTGCGGATCTCAATGCACGTCGGTTGGAGGTAATTAAAAATGCTTTGCATCGTGGGGAAGCTCTAGTGGAGCGGGGCCTAGCAAGCCCCCCTTTTCTTTGGAGAATCACATGAACACATCAATCTTTGTTGATCCCATGCCCGTGAGGCCGTGGATGTGATACACCTTATTGAGGAGAAACCAACACATCGCATCGTATCAAATCAAAATCAACGGAACACAACACTTCCAAGATGATGAGCTATACTGATTGGATGGGTTTTCAAGGGCAAAGATAGGGCGTAGACGTATGAGATGGCTCAAAGATACATACGCTTCAAGAGCCCGTGATCCTGCTTTGGCTACATCCATTGGACTTGCATATGAAGTTGCTAGCTCTAGTGGGGATACCATAGGGCCAATGGTGATTCTACCTTTCATGAATGGAGAGACACTTGCACACTTGTTTGACTATTTACCTAATAACTTGTCACGCTTTTTAGAAGATGGTCAAATGCAATTGCTAGAGCCAAGAAGAACTGACAAACACATAGGGCTTGAACTTAGGAGCAAAATGCGAAGTTGTATATCAGTATGTTCCGTAGATAGCTCTTGCCCCAGCAGAAGGTGTCGTTGAGATCCACAAAGGCCACTTCACTCACACAAAGCTTAATTGCAAGAGAGTCAAATTACATTTTGATGATGAGTACCAAAATGTGTGGGTGGCCATTGGTGATTGGGACAATGCAATTCATTTTACGCCTAAAAGAGTCGTCCCTTGTTGAAGTGTCGGTATTTTACTTTGGGATGGACAAGCAAAATATCCATGGTTAGAGGAAACGTGTTTGAGAAATCAAAGGATGATGATAGGTGTATGGGGACACGAAATTCATGATGTCTATGCATTGGGATATATTTATGAGATGCTTAGATTTCGGATTTGCAAGCTATCTTGATTTAATGGAGTGGTTTAATAATAACAACAATGCCCAATGGATTAATCCAACCCATATGTACCAACGGCGTCTTGACAAGTTGGAGGAGCAAAAACAAGAATGATGTGCCTACGTGAAGACGTATTCTCATCACGACCCAAAGCTTCAAGTTGTTGAAGCCTTACAAAGTGTTGGAATATCTTCTACCATGGTTGTGGAGACAAAGGCGACACATGAAGTGCATGGATGCCTTGAGATGTCAAAATTGTTGTTGTCACAACTCAAATAATGAATACAATATTGTATATCTTGCCATGTTTAAGAGTATTAAATTTTTTAATTGTCTAATAACCAAATATATAAAGACACTTTTAATTATTCAAATCCCAATGTTTTGTAATGAACTTCCCATGTTGCTAACATTTGTTGCTTTCCTACTATGTTATTCATCGCACTCCATATAAATAACTTGCAAGTTTTTGCACATGTCCAACCCAACCATGGGATGCGGCACGATGGCATATCTATTGTTCACAACTTTACTTCTCGCGTGGCTTGGTAGCCTTATTGGATGACCCTAAACCTGCAAAGGCCTTTAAGAGGCGGGTTGGTCATTCGGGTTTAGCTCGCCACCACCGCCACCTCCACCATTGTGTGGATTTGGTATGGATTTTTTCTAGGATAAAATGTAAGTTAACCATTTATTTTAACGTTCTAATGTTTTAAATGTAGCGTGTAAATGCGGTTCGTCCTTCTTTTCCTATGCATAATGTTCGTCCGTGGTTATGGGCGGATCTTCTTCTCATCACCACCGTAGAAGAAACGGAAAAGGACCTCGCGATCCGCCAGAAGACGAAAGCGAGGAACTCAGAGATATCAACGAGGCGATAACCCCGAAGATAGGTGGAATGCCTTGCAATTCGGGGATGTCGCCCTTGAGAAATGGAGATTGCGCGGTGCCGCTGTTGAACAAAGTAGGCGGAGGTTGGCCCCCATGACCCTCCACGTCATAGCTCATACACTCCTTCAGAATTCAATCTTGGGGCCGTTCCCAGCACGAGGAGAATGAACCCCCCGAAGGCGCCGGCCCGCCGCCCACGCGTCGAGGGTGGGCGCAATTCCTCTTCAAGCTCTGTTAAAGATCGTGCACCACCTCGCACCACCTCCCACGAAGGCATCTCTTTCAATATGAGTGAGTTCATCTTGAATTATGCCCTTTTGTTCACTAACACATATTCATATGTTAGTCGTATGTTGAGTGTAGTAGCAAGAAGTTCTTGGCATAAAGACTGCGGAGATGGCGACAATTTTTGGAAGATGGCTAATAATGTCACAAATAGCGTTTGCCATATAACGTCCACAAGGGTGAATGGAACTTCGGGAGCCTATGATGAGGAAAAAAGAGAGGATCAAGGAGATTTTAGAAGCGGAGAATATCCAGGAGCTCAAGTCGGGAGATCTCATGGAGGGAGCTTTGTTCAAAGCGGGGGTAAACATGTTAAATCCACGGTGTATTAGGCTCTTTAGTTCTTCATTATAACCTCATTGTACTCATATTTTATTTATATTTTCGAGGTAATCGTAAGAAGCGGTGAAAGATCTTGCCAAAGCTTCTGAGGAGTCCCGATAGAGGAAGTGGCCGCGACCTATCCAGTTGACTAATGAGGCATTTCAAGTACATCATCTCTCCCATGAGTCGTATAATTAGATGATGCCATGTGGACTAAGTCCTTGTATTGCATTGTAGTGTTTGAAGGCCAACATATTATCAAAGAAAGGGGAAGCTAGAACAAAGGCAGCCCATTTGCCCGAGAATGCACGACGAAAGCAAGTGGCAGCCATAGTGCCAATAAGACTGGGTCTGGCGGTTATGGCTTTCTGGATAAGCTATTTGTAAGTATAAATTTGGTTTATAATGTAGGTTCTCGAGTTGAACACTAACATTAGTTTTGGTGCTCATTCTCACTAGGCGTCATTTGCTGGTCGCCCGGCTGCTAAAGATGAACGCGAAAGGGCCTTCAAACAAGGCAGTCATGCGGCCATCGCGTACGCCACTGCGCGTGAAAGGGGGGATGAAGTGTGTATCATTCATTAGATAATTATTTGTGACTACAATGAACTAATTGTTGCGATACAATATAATGCAGGTAAATGAAGACGAAGCCAATGAAGAAGAAGAAGAAGAGAGCAACAACTAAAGACTTAATATATTTTGTAATGTGCAAATTACATTGTGAAATATATTAATTGAATTCAATTTAAATTTTTTATGCTTTGTTCTTATTATTTGTGATTTTTTTGTTATGTTAATTTTATGCTCGATTCTATTTTTTTATTCTTAGATTTATTAAACATTTAATTACATATTAAACAATAATGCTTATCTACCATTAATATAATTTAATCAATATTTGTTTCTATTTTTCGAATTTTTAAATTTTTAAATATTTATTCTCGATTTATTTTGTTCATATTTAATATTTATTAATACTATTAATATTATTGATAATATTAATATTAATAAATATTACTAAATATTTATTTATATTAAATATTTGTTAATTTTGCATATGAATATTAACTGTCCGTTAAATCATATTGAATAATATTAAATAAATATTTTTTTTTATCAAAATTCTTTAATCGCCGTCGTTGAACGGCGTTGTTCCGCGCGGGCCGCCACGCCGCCGGCGTCGTTGAACGACGCGTCGTCGGCGGGCCCGGGCCGCCAGAAAGCCGACAAACCACGCAGCAGGCAGTGTCGATACGCCAAAGAACGCGTCGTTGAACGACGTTTCACACTGCGGGCGAGCCACGTCGCCGCTACGCTACCGGCAACGCCATGGACGGACATGATGGCGTGTACTTTTTTCGCCGTTGAACGGCGTTGCGTGTCATCGCCACGCCCGGCCAGCCGCTGGCGCGGTACTCTGGCGGCGGCGCGTCTGCGTGGCTGACCCACGCGATACGCTAACGGCGTTGAACGGCGTCATGTCGCCGCTTAAAGACGCCCAGATTGCGGACGCAGATAGCGACGCATAAACGTCGTGATATCGACGCCTTCCGACGTCGAAATAGGCGTCGTTTATCGACGCTTTCGGCGTCGATCATCGACGCGGCAAAACGACGTCCGGGACGCCGTCGTAATAGACGTCGTAACAGGGCTTTGGTTTTGTAGTGTCTCTGGATGCATTTGCTTCCCTCTTTAAGTCTGCAACATTTCTTTGCATATCTCCCATTGTGTAGGTGCCCTTAGAGCTTCCAGATAAGGAAATACAGGCTTGGAATTCTTCCTCTAACCATTTTTCATTCAATGCTTCATATTTAGTGTCAGAACTATAGGGTCTGCCGTCTGAATCATATTCCCATTCCATGTTTTAAAGATCCCGGATATCTAAGGATTTGACTACAACTATTCAATGGGATTTTTTCTGCCATAAACCGTGCAGAGCTTTCTTTAAGCGGGAAACCTATTCCTTTACAAGTTTGCTGTCTGACCCAAACTACTTAGAATAGATCTAGAATGGATTCACTTACCTTGTCTGGCAGTTGCTTTATTTCTCATGCTTGAAACAGAGGTACTCACTGCAGATTTTGGACAGCTACCATGTGTTTAGCTGCTAGATGTTGCAAGCCATCGCCATCAAATAGGGCAAGGTAAGTTTCGGTCAGTTAGGTTTTCGGCTATAAGCCTCAATACTATTTCCAAATAAACCATAATTGACAACCTTAGGGCCAAAATCTAAGATATGTTTAAAAAAAAGGTTATGGTGAAGATATGCACTGGTTTATCTCATCATCCATCTCTTATTGTTCTATGTACATCCTTAATCCAATTTTATCAAGCTATTTCATACTCTACCTAATTTATATGCACTAGTAGTTATTTTTTTGCTATTGTATCATCCATACAACAAATTTTAAATATCCTCAAAGACCACCACTAAGGTTAACTATCGTTTATTAATTCAACTTGGGGCACTATCGCCAACTATGTCTTGAGATCTGAGACCTAGACATCACAATGCCTCTACACGGCCAAGGAATATTCTATATACCTTGTTCTCTTTTTTGGAAATCATTTTCCTCCCTTTTCTTCTGAGTCCCCTCCTATTATACTTTCCATGAGGAGCCCCTAAGCCTGATTTGCACTACATGCGCCCTTCAAGCCCTTCATGTGCCCATTATGCACCACACCCTTTTGTTGTGAGCCATTGGTTGTTGACCATTGGAAAAAAAGGCTAAAATCAATGGCCCTTCATGTGCCCATTATGCACCACACGCACAAAAAAAGGGCTTTTGTTGTGAGCGTTGTTGACCATTGAAAAAAAAAGGCTAAAATCAATGGCTCAGAAATGGTGCACTCTAGATGTACGCATTAGTATATCCATTTGAATACATCACGAAATCATAGGAAAACCCTAGTGAAAAGCGTACAAAAACATAAAGAAAACCCCCTGTTATTATGCTACATATTTGAATCAGAACTTGAAGATCGTATTTAAGCCCGGGAAAATCATTACTTCGCAAGTATATCTGAGTCTTCTTTTTAAGCCCGTAGCTGTCAAAACCATTTGCTACAAATCTGTTGATGATACCTATGATATCCTTTGCAACCATGATGGGGCACGCATTTATGTACAAGTATGGCATAATTTGAGAGATCATCACATTCCTAGCTTGATAATAAGGGCGACAACTGGCAGCATGCACATATTTAATTGCCTTAAAGGGCAGTTTGTCTCTTTTGTCATATTTGTATGTCCTATACAATCCGATATCTCTATTGAGTACTTCAATGGTCATGTTTAGAAAGTTTGCCTTATATCCAAAGCATCTTGTTGGGTCCTCCTCATATTTTACTGCAGTCTCTTCCTTGATCCCCAAGGTTTGCATATCATAAATTCTTAGGGTACTCATTTTAGGAACTTGTATGCTGCTGAGAAGCTCTTTGATAATCGGCCAGTTGACTTCTAGTAGATCATCCATATACCGAAATGTATATCTAAACTTTTCAATATCCTTGTACCTTATGTGTTTTGCTAAGTTTTCTATGAATGATACTTCAAACCAGGCAAGGTATAAGTTACACCAGCACGGGCTACACGAGAATCCCATAGGGATGCCACATACGTATTGTATTCGAGGAGCAAGGATGAGAAATATGAGTCGGAGTTTGAAGATGATGATGTTGTTGGGCAAGATGTTGAGGAGATTATCTATAACCCAAACGGAATAACTTTTCCTGTCATCAAAGTGTATAAACTCGTACATAATTTTTTGGATATATAAGGCCATATATCCAAAATATTGTTGAGGACAGCCGTAATAAGTTGAGATATTTCTGTATAGATAGTATTGTGCGCATTGGTTATCCATCTGAAATCCTTCTTGTGTGCTTTAAATAAGCTTAAAAGATATGGGAGGCTATCAAATTCGAAGTCCATGTTGCCAATAAGACTTTGTATTTGCTCTTTGGTCTTAATCTTGATTTGCTCAGGTTGCTCTTCAATGAGGTGAAGTCTTTGCTGCTTAATCTTCTAATAGCTAGATCTCTAATAAAACTTGGGCAAATAAATACCGGGTTAGTAGATGCCTTGTCCATGCCTGAGATGTAGAAGTTATGGCATAACCACTCCATATTTCGATGACCCGATACATCATTGAATGCAAACTTCCTTGTGCAATCTTTCTTGCATGCTTTTTTTATTTCCATTATAGCACAGTCTGAGATGCTATTTTTAATGACCAATCTATCATTTTCATGTACTAGACAAGTGTACTTGTGCATCTAAAAAAGGGTATAACGCAGGCTGTTAATTTCTTCTTTGAAAGCAACCAAATCCAGCATTTTGTCAGGAATATGATTTAACCCTCTTTTGAACAAACCTCTCAAGGTCAAATTGTATATCAGATTTACATCCGTGGTGCAGATATGTCCTACACTATTGTCCATAAATTTGTGAGAGCCGGATTTCTACAAGGGCAACTAACCACCTTGGTCACGTTGCAAAATTTGGATATGGCTTGTAGCATATGTCCGAAGACTTTTAGTATACTTCCAGCCTAAACATGGTATCATCCATGATTTTTTTGCCAACTTCTCCTAATATCATATTCATGGCTGCACTTATGATCTTGGGTAGACATATTTTATCTAAGATTTTAGACAGAAAGTTCCCATGAATAATTTTATTTTTGTCTTTCTTTCCTAAGCTGCTCAAATGTGCAGGTTCTAGGCAGTCCTTCCTAATAAATTCTTGGATCTGTAATACATAAACAAAACATCCTAATTGTGCTGACTAGCTCTACTGGTGTCCCAGTGAGAATCACCATGGAATTGGGGCCATATATAAGGCGCCTTGGTATTTTTGTGGTCATATGGCGACTTAACTGAGGTTCAAGCCCTCTTTTTCTTTCACCAGATAACTGGTATGTTATTTTATGGGTCTACCCTTATATAACATAACTATACATCATTTCCATATAACATGAAATTGAGAAATTGCAGAATTGGAAAATATGGTATGTTGCCTACCTTTTAGCCATTGTAACTGAGTGTTTGCCCTCCATCAACGTCTTTTCCACTCTCAGTACATTTGCTATTACTTGAACCTGGTGCAGTTGTAATCCGAGGCGGTTGTGTCATTTTGCTTTGAGAACTGCTTCCAATACTGGTATTTGACCTTCTTAGGAATCTGTTGTGCTTATTGTTTGCAGCCCTTGGATTCGTCATAAATGACACTTGCTTAATAATCTTCTCACAAATGTCGTTCATCTTGTTTTTTGGCATTGTAATCATAAAATCATGCCATGGATCTACTGCCAGTAATACAGTCATATCCACCAGGGAACTCCTTACTTCTAAATATGAGAGGTAGGCCATAATGCCTTTTTTAAAAGTTGTCTTGAGCATATTTCTGAAGGAATACACTTGTACAACACACGACACGTTAGGAAATATGGAATCAAGGTTGTTGAACATATGCCAGATCGCGTGATCCAACCAGGTCATATTCTCCTTGCAAACATTGTCTTTGGCTCTGCTAGCCTTATTGTTTCCCCGAGGCATTTCTCAATCACATTTCAGGGTAAGGGCACATTGTCTTCCATAACTTTTTGAGATAGAATGCATCCCGTTTTCCGTGGGATATGCCATATGGCTCTTTTGACCGAGATACATGAAAGGTTCCTTGTTGCATGTTTTGTCAAAAACGGCAATCGATCATAATCTTGATCTTATCTTTCTTGACTAATTTCTCCATTTTTTCTGCTGCGTTTTTTGTGGCCATTAATCGGGCCGGTGTGATGTCACCAAGTGTGATCCATACTTCTTTGCTAATGGGGGCGATTGCTCCATAATTCTTTTGTGTGCCATATGCCATGATTGCACAAAACACCTTTGCATTCCACAAGCCTTTTTACGAATAATAGGGAACAATAGGCTATTGTTCAAAGTAAACTGAAAATCTTCCTCATCGGACTCCAGTGCTTTGGCCTTAGCTTTAATTGCCTCTTTATCTTCATCTGAGAGAAGGGCCGCTTCAAAAGGGTCATCCTCTTTACTTTCTTGTGTATATTGCATAGTGCTTTCCTCCATACCCTCTTCTGTTATGTTGCTTGCAATGGAGGCTTTCCATGATAATGGCTCTAGCCAAGAGACTGGTTAGTCATTAGATAACTTGTACTGCCGCTAACACTTCTTTGAATGGATGGAATGGTTAAATTCTCTTTCATATGTTATTATGATGATGATGGATACTTGGATGGTGTTTATATTCTTTCTTTCTGCTCCCTCCGTGTATTGGGAATAAGGAAAGGGTAGAGACCTGAAAGCCTCTTAGAACTAGAGATGATGCCTCCCTCCCTTAAAACCAAATAAATGCGGCATGTGCACAAGAGCCAACCTGGCTGTAGATGCTATGATGTGGTTCAGCACCAAACAACAGACACAATTGGTGAAGTGGGTGTGGAGCCTTGCTGAGCATGGCTACTGGGGCTCCTACAGTGTGTTAGACTTATAGTTGGTCATTATGTGTGGGCTGGGTATGGGTCTGACACCTTCTGGGTCGCAGGATATGGCCTTTATGGACGTCCTCGGCTTTGCATAGATTTAGGAGGGTAAGTCGGGTACGGATACGGGTGCTGCAGGTGTGGCAGGTATCCTCTAGCACACCCATGGAACCGTTGTGATCCGGGAGAGAAAGCTTCTCTGACCTGTCTCATCAGACTGGTGTGACGGTCCAGGGGAATATACGCCATAAATACGTATATTCCTGGATCCGTCACCATACAAGTCTATCTTCATAGCCTTGTAGACCATAGATTGTGGCACTAGGGGGCATGGCTAAGTTATTCTCATAACTTAGCCAACCATAGGTTAAGCCATTATCCACGTGGCCTTAACCTATTGGGGCACCGCCACACAGGACTCACCCGATTGGTGCCACGTGGCATCCTAGGTGGACCTAACTTATATAGGCATAAACCCTAACCCTAGACCTCTTTCCAGCCCTAGCACCCAGAGACTCACCTACTCGTTCGAAACCCCGTTTCGAACATCGTTCGTTGTGGCATAGGCTGGTGCAGCAGCCCCAGCAGGGTAGACTTGTTCTTGGAGTAGGAACAGCAGCTTGTGAGTCGAAGACCATGGAGGCGCCCGGATCTGGAGGGAGAGCATCAGGAGCAGGTATGTAGGATAGTAGTTGTGAGAGCTCATCTGGGACTAGCATTCCAGATGTGCTAGTATTTTGTATCTAGAGTAGAGTCATCCTAGAACCCATATTCAACATCTTGAACCCTAATCAAGGAACCCTAACTATTAGTTAGTTGTATGATTAGGTTAAGATGTTCTTCTTATGATTATTCTCATGAGGTGATGATTATGTGATGATGGTTGATCATGTTGCTCCTCCTGGATTGGGAAGGGGGGTAGAGACCTAGAGCCATGTGTAGTATGCTCCTAGAGTAGATCCCTTAGTTCCTATTAGTTGCGGCCTGTGCATAGGAGCCCACCAGGCTATCGAGGCTATGATATGACTCAGCACCACATAACGGGGCTAGAGGGAATGTGGAGGGAGGATCCCTGCCGAGTGGGGGCTTCGGGGGATCCCATAGCGGGCTAGGCTTATGGTCGGTCACTTCGTGTGGGCCGAGCATGGGTCCGACACCTCCTGGGGCAATGGTGTTGCCCTGCCTCTCGAGAGCTGCAAGTGTTGGCTTGGCTCTCGTTTTGGGGGGTTCAGTCGGGTACGAATCGTGTGTCGCCACGGTTCTCTAGCCGCCCACGGCACCACTAGACCCTGGGAAGGGGAGATGCAACCCTTCCTGCCTCATCGGACCGGGGAGATGCAACCTGGAGCAGTCCCGATGGGTGATGCCATGGGATTGCGTATCCGGAAGGCTAGAGTCATGCCAGAGCCTGATTTAGCCCATCTGCAAAGTATGCACAGGAGGGGCGGATGGAGTGGTCAACCCTAGCCATTGTTCTAAGCCAGCCCTCGCCATTGCCATGACTCGGTCTGCTCTATCTTGAGGCCTAGCCGGTCAGTCATCCTCCTTATGAGTCTGAGCCGGGGTAGGAGCTCTCCTGTTTTATGGTTTGTGATTATCATCTTTGCATTGGTATATGTGTGGTGCACTACCCTTCGAGGTAGTATTTGTATATGTTTTATGCTAGTTCTGACGTGTTATCGCTTCCGCTGTTATAGGAGCCCATAGGGGAAGGGCGCGCAAGACACCTTTCCGTGTTCCCTCCCGCACTAAGGGTCACCCGTGAGTGCGGGGGTAGACGAAGGGCCCGCGGCGGCTGTAGAGCGGATGGGGATTTCCTGAGAGTGTGCTACCGGGCGTATGTGATGTTTAGCGAGGGAGTCACAATGGTATCAGAGCAATGTTCTTGGTTGACCAAGAACTAGCACTGACCATAACCATGAAGTAGTCTAACAGGCCTATAGGGGTGTGAAATAAACATTTCCACCATCGAACCGCGAAAATGGGGGAAAAATTTTCTCCTAGGTAGTGGGTCAGGACTTAGGTTAAGTGTTAGACGAAGGTTTGAGTGAGTCAAACGCACCTTCTAGTAAATTTGGAGTGAAAATTATGCATCTGCATCAAATTTCACCTAAAATGGGTCGAAGAATCATGCCAATCGGAGACCCAGGTGAAAAATGGCGCAAATTCATAAATTGCACTTCGAACCATTAGAAAAATTCGAAATTCAAGTATAATATCAATTAATATGGATTTAACATATACATTAATAATTAAATAATTACTAAATATCTTGTAATTAATAAGGGGGGGCTAATAAATAGGGGTAATTATGGTAGGAGAATATTCTCAGGGACCCTCCTCTTTAAATATCTCTGACACCTCATTTTTCCCTCCAAACTTTCCTCCACCTTATCTCTCTTGATCAGCCTATCGCCCACCCGCTTCCCTGCATCAAGTAGATATGGCTCGCACCAAACAAACCTACAGAAGCCGTGACAGCCCCCACACCTCGATGGCTTAACCTAGCAAATGGACGCCATGTGAAGAAGATCCCTGAGCACCTCCCACCCAAGAAGGGGGAAGAGGAGCTTCCCCACCAAAGTTAGCAGCGACCGCGACCTATCACGATGCCGAGAGCAGCCCTCGCCGGCAGGAACGCGAAAGAACCGACGATCTCGCCACTCGGGGCCACTGCACACCGGGCGGGAAGAGCAGGAGGAAGAGCAGTCCAGCAGAAGCCAGGTGGACGGGCTGGCCTTCTGGGCCAAGGAAGAAGGGCAAGGAGAAGGCCATGAGTGGCCGTAAGAGAGGGCCATGAGGAGGAAGAGGGAGCGAGAGGAGGAGCCGGGCGGGGCAGGAGCGGAGGACTAAGAGAAGAACGACGGTCCCCGGCCAACCGGCCGCGGATAGAGGAGCCTCCCCGGCGGGAGGAGGAGCACGTGGAAGAAGAAGAGCAGGAGGAAGAAGAGCAGGAGGAAGGGGCGGACCCAAGACCACCTTACCCAGTGTGGCCCGAGCCACCTAAGGTGGTGAAGAAGCAGAAGGCGGGCGAGCGGGCCTTCGCCTTGAAGGAGGACCGTCTCTACCTACCAGCCGCCAAAGCATACCAAGAATACCTTGGCTGGGACGAGGTATAATGATTGGTACCGCCCGGCAAAAACGCCCAACAAGACCGCGGAGGGAGGCCGGCCGCCAAAGAATCAGCCCAAGCCGCCGCCGCCACAGCCCGAGAAGCCCAAGAAGGTCCACCATGGACCTAATTCCCCGCACGCCCGAGTTTTTCGGGAGATTAAGCACTTTCAACAGTGCACTAATCTCCTGATTAGGAAGGCACCATTCGAGCGGCTCATGCGGGAGGTGATGGCGGAGTTCGTCACCGACTACAGAGTGACGTCGCTCACAACTCGGGTGTTGCAAGTGGCCGCGGAGGCGGAGCTCACCCAGTTGTTTGAGGAAGGGAACCTCTGCGCGATCCACGCGAAGAGGGTGACCCTCATGCCCAAGGATATCCACTTGGCGCGTCGCATCCGCAAGGAATACCCTTGAAGATGCAATTTTGTCAAACTAATGTAATTATTAAGTTTCTATAAATATAAAATTTTGTGTAAAACTGGCCATTAATTCGAGTATGAAAATATGTTTAGGTATAAAAACATGTTTAAGTAGCTAAATAGAAAAAAAATTAGAAAAAATTGCAAAAGGAACCCGAAACCGGGTCCCGTCGCGCCAAATACGTCTGCGCTCGCGACGCAGACCCGATCCGCGCGACGCCACCCTATTTCGCCATTTTGTACCTAATCCATGTCCAAATTAAGTAAGAAAAGTTGCTAATTAAGTTAGAATCATGCTAGAAAATCATATTAGGATCTTCTAACACCCTACCGAAACCGGGTCCCGTCGCGCCAAATACGTCTGCGCTCGCGACGCAGACCCGATCCGCGCGACGCCACTCGATTTCGCCTGGATTTGCCTAACTTGACCAAATTTTAACCAACAAACTGCCATGTAGTGTTTCTTGCTTTGTTTTGTTTAGAATTGCACTTCATGGTAGCTCATTTGGACACCCAAGGCCATAGATTTGGAGTCTTCCCCATCAAGAACCTTTGTGCACGGAACCCGAGGCACCCCTAGTCTATAAAAAGGGCCCTCATTTGTCATTTTCTCCCCATCAAAAGTGCTCTCAGCCCCTTTGGCGATTTTCTAGCTCCTTACTTGTTTCCATCAGCCATTTTTCATAGCCATCTCTGCTCAATGGCACCATCAAACTTTGTTAGATGGTACAACGACTCCAATCACATACGTGATTTTCCTGCTGAACAAGCCTTTCATGTCTTTGATCATCTCTTTGATCTCCATGCCACCCTAACCAGAACTCCTTACTACACTGACATAATCTGTCAATATGATCAGCACATTCTACCCGAGGAGGTTAGCTTGCCACCTAGGGGGGGAAATGGGTCTCCTTAGACACCCTTGCCCAAGCCATAGGTGGGGGATCCAGGGGCAAGAGTAGATTGTGGGATAGAACCAGAAACATGCCAGACTACATGACCTGTAAGCATCATAGGCATAGGTACGTCTCAAACCAAAGCAGCTTTAGCCTTGTTCATGCAAGCATGAGGGGCCAACCAACCAAGCGAGCCGGCCCATTCAACCTTTTGGATTTAGCTCCCCCCTCGACACTCGAAGGCAAAGCCAGATAGGTATCCACGAGATCTAAACTACAAGAATACTTAATACCATGGCTCCACATCGTAAAACACCTAGGTTGCAGATTGAGCAGGACTATGAGGAGGAAGAGGAAGAGAACCCAAGCTGGGAGATAAGCGAGGCAAGAAGGATGGAGAGGCGTCTAGCTCGGCAGCAGGAGGTGCTAAGGCGAGACTTCGAGCCGCCAATAGGTATCACGGCCCTCACCCCAGTGATCATCGACGGTGAAGAGTATATATTCGCCACCGACGTCCTTAACCTCCCCTATTGCCAAGAGGAGAACCTCAGGATAGACGAGCTCCTAGGCCTAATTGCACAGGAACAGGGTAGCGACTTCATCGACTATTCCTACCAGGAGATCCCAAGGGAGGTAGCCGAGCGACACTCCTATGTAGGGGAAACCATGTCGGATATCCAAGCATACCGCCAGATAAGGCGATGTTTCAACAACAAAGAACTCGACATTCCGGAGGAGGAATTCCGGAGATCCGAGAGCGATTGTACAAGCCGGAAGACGCCCAAGTTCGAGCCGACCAGTCCGCTCTCCAGAGCATGCGGAGGCATCTAGCAAAGATTAACGGAAAACGCAAAGAACAATGTGGAGGGACCACGAAGATCTTACAGCAATAGATATCTTCGGTCAGGCAGCTGGCAGGAAAGGCACGGGAGCCACGGGGCCACATAGGGGTAAATCACTAAGGTACTATCTTCCGGCCCTCAGCCAAGGACAGATGATAGTCTTTCACAAGGAGTTCAGCCCAAGGGGTGAAGAATCAGTGGCGCTCCTTATAGCACTTACAGGGTTTGGGCAGCACGCCAAGATAGATGTCGGAATGGACCATGTTATACTCTTTAAGAGAGCAGTAGCCCTTCACACCCTCGACTTCGCAAGGGGCCACCTCAGAGATGCGCACTTGTCAGTGGTAGCGGCAACTGCACCAGAATTACCAGCACCACAGGTAGCAAGAGCATTAGAGGGAGGGTCGGCGGCCAGAATACTGCAGAACATGGGCAAGGGCACAACATTCAAGAAAATCAAGAACTTCTTCAAGCGACATCACTGATAGAAGATTTGTTTGTTAAGCTAATTAAAGTACATTGTAACTCTTCTTAAGTATTATCATGTAGTTCATTAAGTGTACCCCTATATGCTAATTAAATATTACCATGATTTTGACTTGTAAATAAAGCTTTCATATGATTTCTTTTGTACCTAACAACAATTTAATTGTAAACAAAAATGATCATTGCCTAACTTAATAACATGTATTAATGATCAATCCTTGCAGCAAGGAACTCAAGTGCAGGATCTCAGGACCAGCACCGACCACGCAATTGGGTTCCAAGGAATTTGTTTGGCAGAGAACAAGAAGACTTTGAGCAGGATATGTCACCAGAGGCAATCAACGCAAGACTGGTACAGATGAGGAACCAAATGCAAAACCTGATCAACTGGGCGGCACCTCTGATGAATGAGCAGGAAGATGGTCCTCTACCTCCACCTCCACCTTACCTCCCAGGTGGTGACGAAGTTCCCCAGCAGGAAGGGGAGGGCAACCAGGGGCACGTCAGGGATAGGAGAAGGAAGAGGAGAACCAGGAGTCCATCATCATCTAGCTCCAGCTCATCAGACAGTTCTTCCAGTGAGGACAGCTCTAGCTCCGACAGTGAGCCTGGCGCACCTAAGGCAAGGAAAAGGGCAAGAAAGACGGATGACTACCAGAAAAAGGTGGATAGTGCTATGAGCAATGTGTGGAAGACAAGGAAGCGGGGCGGTTTCGTGGAAAGACAGATCGTGCATGGAGGTGAAGCATGGCTTGATGAAATGGAAGAATTTGGCAATTCCTACGGTATGAAAGACAAGGATATAGGGGAAAGTTGCTACAGCCTAACCTTATTGGACCCGGCAAGAATCCGGGTGGAAGGGATATGCTAAGTCTAACAAAGTCAAGAGGAACAATTGCAGATTTAAGACTTTCAAAGAAGGCTTTCTCCAGTAAGCACTATGTGCCAAGGTCCCATACTAGTAGACGATCCAAGCCAGCTTTACAAAGGTTGAATCGGGGAGCCTATCAAGAGCTAAGTATACCGAAGAATTCATGAGACTTAGGCTTCATGTCCCCCGAGTATCGAAAAGGCAAAATGAGATACTTACATTGAGGGGTTGAACAGCAATATCAAGAGGCTTGTAAGAGCAATCAACCCAAGGTCGGGATTCAGCGCAGTCAAGATAAAGCTATAAGTTTGGAAGAGGCACCAAAGAACTCCAGCAGAAAAGCAGCCCAACCTTCGTGGGTAAGAGTTCGTGGCGATCGGGGACAATATCGGGGTAAGCAATCGCCAGCCTACACCATCGAAGTCGGCCAGACAAAGGTAAGGGTCGAACAAAGCTTTTGGGGACCGTAAGCCCACGTAATGCATCGGGGGGCAGCTCTTAAGCCGTCTCCTAGACAAACCGCCAAAGGAAAAAGAGACAGAATGCATTGAGAAAAAGCTATGTTTGTGTGCTTCCGGCCGTGGCACCGAACACATGATTGTCCATTCGTCATGCAACGGTCGGCCTTGGCGAGCTTATGGATTGGGATTCCCCAACAGAAGCAGATGAAGACGACGACCAGCAGGAGGCCCGGGACTTCATAGATGGTGAGTGCCACATATGTGCAAACATTGAGTCAGGTGATATAGAGAATCAGTCGACTGTCATTGCGGCTGATGGGATCATAGATAGTAAGCCATATGTAGTCCTCATAGATACAGGTAGCTCTCATAATTTTGCATCTCCTAGATTGGCTGCTCTAATGAAGAACAAGGTATTGAAGTCTAAGCCAAGGCCAGTAGCTATGGCAAATGGCGCCATTCGGCACACTAAGGGGAGGAGGATCACCTTTGACATAGACCTTAGTGGGGCTAAGTGGCCGATGGGAGCAGAAGTCATGGATATCGGAAGGTATGATCTTATTGTGGGAATGGAATTCTTGAAGCCAGCTAAAGCAGTAATTGATTGTGACCGGAACGAAGTTACCATGACGGCACCGGACGGCAACAAGTTGATAGTCAAAGGTAAGAAGCTAGATTCTCCCATGCAGTGTATTTCTTTGAAGCAGCTAAGGAAGAGCATAGAAAGGAATAAGGTGGACTACATCTTGAGGATGGAATCGGGTTGGGCCAGCAAAGGGGAGGGAAGTGACCCAAAGGGGAATCGGGTTGCTTGCCCAGCAGATAGCAAGGCTTATTTCAGAGTTCAAGGATGTATTCCCGGATGAAATCCGGCGGCACTGCCACCTTATAGGGGTGTAGAATGTGAGATCACATTGGCTCCGGATGAAGCCTACCAAGAAGGCACCATATAGAATGAGCACCCTGAGAATTGATTGAGCTCAAGAAGCAGCTTCAAGAATTGCTAGAGCTTGGATTTATAAGAGCAAGTGTGTCTCCTTTCGGGGCACCTATACTCTTTGTGAAGAAGAAAGATGGGAGCTTAAGAATTAAGAATGTGCATAGACTATCGCCAGCTCAATAAGCAGACGATAAAGAATAAGTATGCATTGCCAAGGGCAGATGACCTAATGGATCAGCTACAAGGAGCAAAGGTATTCTCTAAGATTGATTTGAGATCAGGATACCATCAGATAAGAATAAAAGAAGAGGACATCCACAAGACTGCTTTCAGAACGCGGTATGGTCATTTTGAGTTTACAGTAATGCCCTTTGGATTGTCGAACGCTCCCGCAACATTTATGCGCCTTATGAACGACGTCTTTGAGACTTCTTGGATGAGTTTGTTATTGTCTTCTTCGACGATATTCTAGTCTACAAAGAAGTCCCTTTGAAGAGCATTGTCGACATCTCGGGAAAGTGTTAGAGAAGTTGAGACGCCATCGGTTGTATGGGAAGCTCTCAAAGTGCCACTTTGCAAACAGTCGAAAGTGGAGTATTTGGGACATGTGGTAACATCCGAGGGAATCTCCACAGATCCATCTAAGATTGAGGCAATAGTTGATTGGCCACCCCAAGGAATGTAGCAGAAGTAAGAAGCTTTCGGGTTGGCGGGATACTACGAAAAGTTCGTGAAGGACTTTGCTAAGTGGGCGCCCCCCTCCGCCGGACCTCACTAAGGCCAAGAAGATTAAGGATTGGGCTAGCCATTGGTTAGAGAAAGTCCAAGCTTCCTTGAGAAGCTTAAAGAGGCCTTGACAACACACCGCTTGTTGTTCCCGGACCCGAGTAAAGATAAGTTGGTAGCAACAGATGCGAGCAAGATAGCAACAAAGGGCGCCTTGATGCAAGAAGGAAGGGTAGTCGCCTCACGACTCAAAGAAGATGAACGACGCCGAGCAACGCCTACCCAACCCATGATCGGGGAGCTGCTAGCCATTGTCAGGGCATTGAGGATATGGAGGCATTATTTGCTGGGAAGGAAGTTTCAGTTAGATACTGATCACCAGAGCCTTCAGTATCTTTTTACCCAGCCACTCCTCAACTTAAGGCAAAGGAGGTGGATGGAATTCCTTGAGGAGTATGATTTTGATATCATATATAAGCCTGGTAAGCTTAATGTTGTAGCAGATGCCCCTCTAGGAGGCCATTTCGAGACAAGGACGCATTGTAATGCCATTTCCACTCTTTCGAGTGAGTTTGGTAAGAAGATTGAAGAATCCTTGCCAATCGATGTGGACTTCAAGGAGGTGTGGGAAAGCCTCTCCAAGGAAGCCAGAACAGATAAGGAGCGGGAAGCCTTCAAGCATTTTAAGAAGGAAGGCAACCTGTTGTACCACAAGCATAAGTTGTGTGTGCCCGAATCTTCAGGGGTAAGGAAGTTAATTCTTCATGACACACATAACAGCCCAATAGCGGGGCATGCTGGCTTCATGAAGACCTATTTCAAGATTCAAGTAGTTACTTCGCCGAGAATGAAGAGGCGATAGCTGCATATATTCGGGATTGCCAGTTATGTCAGCAGACCAAGGCGGAGCAACTTCGGATTCCGGGTGCTTTAGAGCCATTGGGGGTGCCAAATGCAAAGTGGGAGGTCATAAGCATGGATTTCATCACAGGTCTCCCTAGAACTCTTCGAGGCAAGGATGCATTGATGGTTGTCGTAGATAAGTTATCTAAGATGGCACATTTCGTGCCTTGCAAGACTATGCACACCGCATTAGACACCGCCAAGTTATTTGTAAGGGAGATTTTTAGACTCCATGGCATGCCTCGGGGAGATAATATCCGATAGAGATTCTAAGTTCATGAGTGCCTTTTGGCGGGATCTCTTTAGCACCATTCGCACTTAAGCTCTCCATGAGTACGGCATATCATCCCCAAACAGATGGCCGGGGCGGAAAGGGCCTAATAGAATCATTGAAGACATGCTTCGAAGCTATGTGTGGAACAAGCAGTCCAAGTGGGATGAGTACATCCACTTGGTGGAATTCGCCTACAACAGTGCCAAGCAGGAGTCATCTCAGATGTCTCCTTTCATGATAAATTATGGCTACCAGTGCTTAACCCGGAGGACACCGCACAATCCTCGCGGTCCAAGGTAGAAGTATCCTAGCAGATGTTAGGGGACATGCAGCAGCTAGTAGAGGAAGTAAGGGGTTATTTATTGGCAGCAAGAAGTCGGCAGAAGAGTGTAGCCGACAAGCACAGGACCGTAAGGGAGTTTACGGTGGGCGATACCGTTTGGTTGAAGATCAAGGTGAAGCAAGCCAAGCTGCGGATTGGGAGTTGCAAGAAGCTTGCCCCTAGGTGGGCTGGTCCGTTCAAGATTTTGGAGAGAGTGGGCTCCCAAGCCTACAAGTTGGATCTTCCAGCCCATCTTAAGGTCCACAAGGTCTTCCACGTAAGTTTATTAAAAAGGCACAATCCTAACCCTGAGGAGGTTTTGGATACTCCAACCTTGTTGGAAATGACGGAGGAGCAAGTAGAAATAGTGCCTGAATTGCTTCTTGATAAGTCATTCAAGAAGACTAGGAGGTCTCAATTCCTCCAATATTTGGTTAAGTGGAAGCACTTGCCAGTGGAAGACGCGACATGGGTATTGAAGCAAGATTTGGAGAAGCAATACCCAGAGTTTATGAAGGAGTTTGATGGGCGAGTCGTCTCTGACTTGGTCGACCCCGACTTGCCAGGTGGTTAGCTAGTATGTTGTTAGTTAGCCTTAAGCCTGGCGCATGCATTCTAGTTCTAGGGTGCATGTGCCAGAACCTTGGATCGTGTGGGCGATGATGGGATACGCCTTTAGGGCATTCTCTAGGCCACACGCACCAAGAGGTGCGCATGACCATTAGGGTCATGTGAGTGAGGAATGAAGCAGGGTGGGCGATGATGGGACATCGATCGGATGATCTCTATGCCACGATGCGGGGTACGCACACCTGGCCGTAGGAGGGTCATGGTGAAGCTTAAGTGATCATGCGCGATGATGGGATCGTGAGACGTTCCCTAGCTGAAACCCTCGGGGCATGATGCACTGGGGTGTACTCGATCCGGGGGGGATCGTGTACAAGGTAGCACTCGATCATGGGCAATGATGGGAGCATCTTAAATGATCCCTAAGCTCAAATCCGAAAGGGCCATGATCTTGAGCAAGGTAGTAGGACAACCTTGAGCTAGTAGTTCGGCTCAAGGAGGTAAGGGGGGTGGTCCCCTAAAACCACAAATTATTAACTAAACTAACGTAATGTGCTCCTTTTGCAGGCAAGTAAAAGGAGGACCTCAACGAGGAGCGCATTACGAGAAGATAGGGGGAGCCATAATCTAGATTATGAACCCTAATAACTCTTATAATAGTATTTTGAATTATTATAAGAAATAACTGTGTTAAGGCTATATAATTTTGTATAAGTACAAATATAGCCTAAATTTTTGACTTGAACTAATAAAACTTGATTGCTAAACTAAACTAAAGATTATGACATGTTGTTGATGTGTTGCAGGCATAAGGTAGGTTCGTCACCTTAGCGCAATGCTGAGGACAGCATTGTCCTAAGGGGGGGAGAATGTGACGGTCCGGGGAAATATCGCCATAAATACGATATTCCCTCGATCCGATCACCATACAAGCCTATCTTCATAGCCTTGTAGACCATAGATTGTGGCACTAGGGGGCATGGCTAAGTTATTCTCATAACTTAGCCAACCATAGGTTAAGCCATTATCCACGTGGCCTTAACCTATTGGGGCACCGCCACACAGGACTCACCCGATTGGTGCCACGTGGCATCCTAGGTGGACCTAACTTATATAGGCATAAACCCTAACCCTAGACCTCTTTCCAGCCCTAGCACCCAGAGACTCACCTACTCGTTCGAAACCCCGTTTCGAACATCGGTTAGGGCATAGGCATGGTGCTGGCAGCGGCCAGGTAGACTTGTTCTTGAGTAGGAACAGCAGACTTGTGAGTCGAAGACCATGGAGGCGGGATCTGGAGGGAGAGCATCAGGAGCAGGTATGTAGGATAGTAGTTGTGAGAGCTCATCTGGGACTAGCATTCCAGATGTGCTAGTATTTTGTATCTAGAGTAGAGTCATCCTAGAACCCATATTCAACATCTTGAACCCTAATCAAGGAACCCTAACTATTAGTTAGTTGTATGATTAGGTTAAGATGTTCTTCTTATGATTATTCTCATGAGGTGATGATTATGTGATGATGGTTGATCATGTTGCTCCTCCTGGATTGGGAAGGGGGGTAGAGACCTAGAGCCATGTGTAGTATGCTCCTAGAGTAGATCCCTTAGTTCCTATTAGTTGCGGCCTGTGCATAGGAGCCCACCAGGCTATCGAGGCTATGATATGACTCAGCACCACATAACGGGGCTAGAGGGAATGTGGAGGGAGGATCCCTGCCGAGTGGGGGCTTCGGGGGATCCCATAGCGGGCTAGGCTTATGGTCGGTCACTTCGTGTGGGCCGAGCATGGGTCCGACACCTCCTGGGGCAATGGTGTTGCCCCGCCCTCGAGAGAGCGCAAGTGTTGGCTTGGCTCTCGCTTTGGGGGTTGGTCGGGTACCTAATCGTGTGTCGCCCGCGGTTCTCTAGGCCACGGCACCACTAGACCCCCGGGAAGGGGAGATGCAACCCTTCCTGCCTCATCGGACCGGGAGATGCAACCCGGAGCAGTCCCGGATGGGTGATGCCATGGGATTCGCGTGATCCGGAAGGCTAGAGTCATGCCGAGCCCGATTTAGCCCATCCGCAAAGTATGCAATGTGAGGGGCGGATGGAGTGGTCAACCCTAGCCATTGTTCTAAGCCAGCCCTACGCCATTGCCATGACTCGGTGCGCTCTATCTTGAGGGCCTAGCCCGGTCGGGTCATCCTCCTTATGAGTGCGAGGCGGGGTAGGAGCTCTCTGTTTTATGGTTTGTGATTATCATCTTTGCATTGGTATATGTGTGGTGCACTACCCTTCGAGGTAGTATTTGTATATGTTTTATGCTAGTTCTGACGTGTTATCGCTTCCGCTGTTATAGGAGCCCATAGGGGAAGGGCGCGCAAGACACCTTCGTGTTCCCTCCCCGCACTAAGGGTCACCTCAGAGTGCGGGGGTAGACGAAGGGCGATCGCGGCGGTAGAGCGGATGGGGATTTCTGCCGAAAGTGTACTGACCGGGCGCCGTATGTTTAGCGAGTGGGGCGTCTGGCGGGAGATGTATCCTGGAGTAGTCTCATAGGGTGATTCCTTTGGATTGCGTCTCCGGAGGGCTACAAGCACGTCATAGCATGTTTCAGCCTATATGCAAAGTGTGCACAGGAGGGGCGGATGGAGTGGACTACCCTAGCCATTGTCTTATGCCAGCCAACGCCATGTTATACTTACATGCTGATATCTTGAGGAGGTGACCGTCAGTTGACCCCATGGAGTCTGAGTCCTGGGTAGCGCCCTTGTCATGGTGTGTTGCTGATGTTATTTATGGTTGTATGGTCTTTCCACTGATGATGATGGATGGGCTACCCTTCGTGGTGGCATATTATTTCAGCATGACTGTTGTATGCTAACATGTATGTACGCTTCCGCTGTATAGGATTCCCATAGAGGACGCGGGACGATCGTATAGATACGGAGAAAAATTCTTGTATCTATACGATCATATAGATACGGGAACTCCCCTCCCGTGGCGACTACATGGTAGGGTCCTCCGTCATACTCCGACCCCTCGGGGTGGCCAAGTATCCGGGCGAGGAACACGGAGGTGTCATTCGTCCCACGTACTCTATGGGAATCCTATATAGCGGAAGCGTACATACATGTTAGCATACAACAATCATGCTGAAATAATATGCCACCACGAAGGGTGCCCCATCCATCATCATCAATGGAAAGACAATACAACCATAAATAACATGAGCAACACACCATGACAAGGGCGCTACCCGGGGCTCAGACTCCATGGGATCAACTGACGGTCAGGGCCTCAAGATATCAGCAAACTAAAGTATAACAGGGCGTTGGCTGGATAAGACAATGGCTAGGGTAGTCCACTCCATCCGCCCCTCCTGTGCACACTTTACAGATAGGCTGAAACATGATATGACGTGCTTGTAGCCCTCCAGAGACGCAATTCCAAGGAATCACCCTATGGGACTACTCCGGGTTACATCTCCTCGGTCCGATGAGGCGGGTTAGAGAAGCTTCCCCTCCCGGATCACAACGGTTCCATGGGTGTGCTAGAGGATACCTGCCACACCTGCAGCACCCGTATCCGTACCCGACTTACCCTCCTAAATCTATGCAAAGCCGAAGACGTCCATAAAGGCCATATCCTGCGATCCAGGAGGTGTCAGACCCATACCCGGCCCACACGTAATGACCGACTATAAGTCTAACACACTGTAGGAGCCCCAGTAGCTATGCTCAACAAGGCTCCACACCCACTTCACCAATTGTGTCTGTTGTTTGGTGCTGAACCACAACATATCATCTACAGCCAGGTTGGCTCTTGTGCACAGGCCGCATTTTTTTGGTTTTAAGGGGTCTAGCTAAAAACATCTCTAGTTCTAAGAGGCTTTCAGGTCTCTACCATTCCCTTATTCCCAATACACGGAGGGAGCAGAAAGAAAGAATATAAAGACCATCCAAGTATCCATCATCATCATAATAACATGTGAAAGAGCCCATCTATTCAAAGAAGTGTTAGCGGAAGTACAAGCTATCTAGGGACTAACCAGTCTCTTGGCTAGAGCCATTATTACGGAAAGCCTCCATTCCTCATGTCTGTTCACAACCGTTGGTAGCTGCTCCTTCTTTACTCTTCCCCAATCGATTTTGGGGCAGAAATGGGGGTAGGACCCCGATTTCTCCTCCCAAATTGGCAAGTCCCATTTGGCCAATCTATTTGGGCCAGGTGGCACTTCCTTATTGGTTCCATTTAACTAATTATAACCTAATTAGCATAATTAGGTTATTTATCCACTGATTTTAATAAAATCCCTTTGTAAGTGAACCCAAGTTACCCACTATTGACCCTTAGGGGTCTAGTTAAACTAGTGATGTGTCATAGTATGCATACGTATACCATATAAATACCTGGAACGTCACATTCTTAGTCATGCCATTTGGTCTCACCAATGCGCCGGCTACGTTCATGAGATTAATGAACCGAGTATCGGTTGAAGTATTTTTGGATGATATACTTGTATACTCTAACTCATTGGAAGAACACTTTTTTTTTTTTAGAGTAAGGGTAGATTTTTTTCATTAATTAGAAAAAGCCATACAATCCAAATACCAAACTGCTAAGAAGCAGGGTAATGGAGAAAAAAGGGACACTCATATGGATTGAGCATCAAATATGAAAACAAAATAGGCATCAAGTTTGAAACATTTTTTACCGAGTATGTCAATATAATATCATAACTTTTTAGACTAAGAGGAGAAAATGATTTCCAATTCTACAATATCTGAGCAAAGAGATGTTCTTCAAAATTGAGATCCTCTAGTTCCTGCAAAAGCAAACCAAAATACTAAACATGATCCTCAAATCTGAATCATGAAAGTCATGAGAGTGATCTCTACTGTTGGACAGAGTTGGGGATGTGGAGGGCAACTTGGAAATATGCATTGTGGGAAAATGGAATTAATTATGGCTGTTAAGATTTTCTTCAAAAACCACTCGTTATAGTGTTTGTAGAAATAAGTCAGAGATCCATGTGAATATCTGTTTTTTTTTGCCACAGTCATTTTGTGAAAGCGGTGTACTCAAACTTTCTTTCCCCATAAAGCAAACAAGGTACCATACAAATATGTGAGAAGCTTGTGACCTGTAATATAATTCCCTATACTTAGCCAATCTGCCTCTCGACATCTTGAAATGAGTGTTGAACAAGAATTCAAACATGAGGTGCATCCGCATGAATTCCCTCGTGTAAAATCTCGCCCAAATTGCTTCCCTTTTTCTTGAGCTCTCAACTTCTCGAATGAAGTCATCCGTCATATCACACAACTCTTTCAAGGTTAACTTTTTCCCAACCGGGTGACTCGATGCAAGGAGATTTCATAGTCTGTCAATATCGTGGTCCAATTTTGTTGTACCCTCCCCTTTAAGAAAACATCGATATATTCTGTCACAATTAGAATATGGAGCATTAGAATCAATAACACTTAATTGAGAAACAAATAAATCAAACTGGCCCCTGAATAGCCCAATTGAATTCCATCTGGTGTTGTATTTGACTCCAAATTTCCTCTTATGACAAGTCGCAATAGACTCAATGTCAAACTGAAAATACATTTTAATCCAGAAAATAGATAAAGATTTAGAAGAATAAAGGATTCTATTTCTAGATTTCCAGATATTCCATAAGGCAGTATGAACAAGAGCATTAGCCAGGATGTCTCCCTGTTGTAGAAAATCAATAATAGAATTGAGATTCCTGTTTTTGAGATGAGAACCAAGTTTGTGGAAGAACCATGTCCAGAATGGTCTCAACTTTGGACAAAGGAAAATATGTTCTAATGTCTCGTCCTGAAGGCAACCAGAGTGACAAACAGTGGCAATAATACATCTTTGGGATAGAGAGACCAAATTCATGAGGCTTTTTTGAGCTATCAGCCAAATGAAGAAGCAAATCTTTGGAGAGCAAAGAAGAATTCGGATATTTCCAAATACAGAGAGGGCATGAGCTTGATTTAAATTCCATTTCTCACTAGCTTTTACTGGAGTATCCACTATATTTATCAAGTTGTAAATATCCTGTATGCCAGCTTACCATTTATAGAGCAACCTGTAGATTTATTGAAATCATTGAAATTATTGAATGGGGCCAAAATTGCCTTGAAGTGAGCATAGATCTTCTTATCACTGGAAGTACCTTTAAGAACGATTTGAGAGATCCGGGATATGATAGAATTGTTATTCTTATAAAGATCTCGATAGAAGTAATTCCTATCTTTGGACCATTTACTATAGATTTTAGGATGTTTTATGGCCATGACTTTAGAATTATGATCGAGAAAAATTGGAGACCAAAACAAATTAGTGCTCATAGTAGCATCTAAAAATTTATTTATCCGGGCTACATGTGGTGGATTTTATTCCAAGCCATGATTAAATTCCTCATAAGAGGGGAGGTGTTTGGAGCAGGATGTAAGTCAACAAATAGCCAGTGTTAATAATATTGAGCGGTGGATTGAGCGGTTGTGTTGAGCGGTTGTGCCTTCTGGCGAGCGACCATCGGGGATGCCCCGAAAGGGAAAAAAAAGGCTATGAAGCCGAATACGAAGGAGACACTGCCAATTTGTTGGCAGTGATGCATGAATTAAAAACAGAAATTCTAAATCTGAGATCCGAGGTTGAAGGAATGCGTGGAACCCTAGACGAACTGGTGGCTCAAAACACAAGTTTGAAAAACCAGAATGAGGAGTTATCCACAAATTTGCAGAAACCTTCCACAGATTTTAGGGCGCAGATAATAGCTTTGGAGAATAAATTAGCAAAGACCGATGGCGTAAAACCACAAAAGAGCAAATGAAGATACATCATGCAGAGGTATCGTCGAGCGATTAGATCAAGAGTCCGTGAGCAAAGAATCTGAAGATCTCGGGCCTTCCTGAGATAGACGGAGAAGAAATTGCGTAAAACAAAGGAGGCGATTCTTCTCCCAAAAACAATGCATCCGCATGATCCTCTTCATGTGAATTCAAGAAGATTGGGCAAAGCGTGTACTCATACTCGTCCTATCCTGGTCAGATTTCAAACAAAAGAAGCAAGAGATCGTGTGCTTCATAATAGAAGTGCACTTAAGGGAGAAAAAATCTGGTTGGACCTAGATTTAACCCCGGGCCAATTGGATTCTAGAAAGAAGGAATGGGCAAAAGTGAAGGCAAACAAGGGAATCGGGGATTCGTGGCTTACCTAGATCATGGAGGTCGGGCAAGAGTCAGTCACGAACAAGAAGCATAAATAGGAAGCAAAGGGGCCTTGAGAATCAGTCTATGGAATGCACATGGACTCACTCAAGCAAAGATAGATGCCAATCGGGAACTTGGAAGAACCGGGACATATTATGCTTCACGTAAAACCGGACACACCAATCTCGCCTTCCATTAGGACATACCGGGTTTGAGCTTCTTGGCCAAGTATGGAATGAGAAAATGCGGGAGCAGGAAGAGGTTTTGGGGAGTTGCAAAGATATAAACGTGTGGATATAAAGCATGAGATACATTTGCTAAAATCTGATGCAAACAACCAATATATTTGGTTACGTGTAAAGGAGAACGCACATCTAAATGTGTATTTCGTAAAGATGCTATTTTGCCCCCCGAAAACTCCAAAACATACATACCAAGCAAGGTCTTGACAAAGAAAATCCTTATGGTAATCTCGCCGATATCCCGGAGTACTCGGCTCTAGGTAAGATAATTATAACAGGTGATTTTAATGGTCGCATCTGAGGATGTCGACAAGCAAAAGTCTATGATGATCTTGCAAATATTTACTTAGATGAGATTGAGGATCCAATGTACAGCAGGGTATCAGATGAAGTCATATCAAATGAGATGGGAAAACGGTTACTTGAATTATGTACAGTATGTAAGCTCAAAATTATGAACGGGGTAAGAGATTTTCCACAATCTGGAAAGCTCACTTACTGGAATCATGCAGGGGCCAGTACAATTGATTATCTCATCACAAGAGAGAAGGAATTAATAGCAGATTTTCACATAGGCTCCAAACTGCCAGAGTCGGATCATACTCCATTACATATGGTATTGAAAGTCAAGACAAATTCAGGGGAATTGCCCCCAGAATTCCATCCAAGGGTTAAGGTGAATTATGAGCTCAATGAAGAATATAAAACAAAAGTAGAAGAAGCGCTGGCAAGTGCCTCATGGTCTGGGATTTTTGAAGAGGAAGCACAGCAATTCCAAGAAATCATACTAGCCACTGCGAAAATGATTTTCGGAGTCACCAAGAAATATAAATCAGGCAGGCCTTGCAACTCCTGGTGGGATGCTGAATGCCAAGAAGCGAGAAGCCATCTGCCACAGAACTGTATAAGCAAACCAAAATGGTACAGACATTTGATCAGGACCAAAAAAAGGACGTATTATGAGCAAAGGCAACAACAACTCAGTGAAAAGTTGATGAAATATCCCAAAAGCTTTTGGGACACGTTGAAGCTAAAAACAGACCACGCAAGGCTGGATTTGGGCGACTTGACTAATTTAGTTAAGTCCCTTTATGAAAAGGGAGGTGCAACTTGCATGCCAAAAATAGCGCCAACCACAGATCTTTTCTCAGAAACAGAGGTCCAAAATTCTGTCCAAACTTGCAAATAACAAAGCACATGATGCAGACAAATTATGCGTGGAGCTTTTCAAATGGGGAGGTGAAAACATGCTATCTATTCTAACAGGTCTGTTAAATCAGAGCCTCATACAGGGAATGCCAGAGAATTGGAGAATCAATCATGTCCACCCAATTCACAAGGGAGGGATAAAGCGTAAGTCCAGAATCTACATAACAATTTTGATTGGCGGTGTGTTCACAAAATTACTTGGCGATCTCTTGGAAAGCAAGTTGAGTGCATGGGGCGAGCAAGCAAACGTGAGATCACCATATCGGAGGCGGGCTTTAGGGGAATCATAATACCCTCGATCATGTGCTTACTCTTAGAACCCTGATAGAAAATGCAAAAAATCCAAATGCAGCACTCTATGTAGCATACATAGATTTCACAAAAGCATTTGACACGGTTCCGCGCAAAGAGTTAAGTAACAGAATGATCCAGCTGGGAGTGCCACAGGAAATAAGAGAGGCAAATATCTCAATTATATCTTTGAAGTCTTAATTGGGTTTCATTGGAATGTGACACTCGATTAAAAAAGCACGATGGGTGTGCGTCAAGGCTGCCCATTGTCCCCGACCCTGTTTGGGATCTTCATAGATGAACTGGATAGCTGGTTAAGAGAAAAATCATTGGCAGGCACCAAATTGGGCACAAGTGTGGTTCAATTGCTTCTTTATGCAGATGACGTGGTTTTGCTAGCGAGCAAACCAAAAGCGTTGCAGGAGCATTTAAACAGTTTGGATGTTTTTTGTGAAGCAAAACATATGAATGTAAATCTGTCCAAGTCAAAAATAATGATTTTCGGAACAAGGAGCAGACCAGACTTTATATACAGAGGACAAGTAATGGAAATTGTAGAAAGTTATAAATATCTCGGAATAGATATCACATCCAACTATAGTTGGAAAAATTGTGTGAATAGAAGAACATCCGGAGGAAAGGCAGCATTGTTTAGCATGCTATCAAGATGTAATAGGGCCTCTCTCGTTGATTGGGGACTGAAAAGAATACTGTTTAAAACATTGGTCCAAACTGTGGCTCTTTATGGTGTCCCTATTTGGGGACCGGATATCTCCAAGCACATGTGGCAACAAATTGAGGCAGTTCAAAAAATGTTTTTGAGAGAAGAGCTTGGGATTAGATCCCAAATCCCATACGCAATCATGCTGGCTGAATCAGGTATGCTCCCTCTCGAAGTAGAAGGATTATATCAAGCAATAAATTTTTTTAACAGGATCAAGGGGCAGCCTCTAAGTCGTCTGTCACATCGGGCAATGGATTCCGGTGTAGGCTGGGCACAAAAGCTCAGGACATGGGCTGGAAAATGGGGTGTGAATGAGATGAATTGGCCAAAGGATAAAGAAGAAGCCCGAACCTTATTGGAGAAGTTGGCAGTGGAACACTTATGGGCTGATCCGGGTAAGCGAATGGTTCTTTATCAGGCTAACATAAACCTCCTAGAAGACTATAAATGCCAAGATTATATAAGAGCAAGTATCCCAAAAAATCAGAAGCGGTTTGCTTGTAAGATACGTAATCCGAGCTCACATAAGCTCGAAATAGAGACAGGGAGATGGGCAAAGATACCGAAGGAGGACCGCCTATGCAGGATCTGCAAATCAGGAGATGTAGAGGACGAATATCATGTTTTTCTATCTTGTTCAGAATATGCACATATCAGGCTCAATTTTGGGATTCAGGTGACAAGTCTACACTTACTATTCACAATGCCACCAATGACTATTGGGCCCTATGTTCGAGCGGTTGATTCACACCGTTCTTTTTTGCAAAAACTGTAAAAAGCTATTTTTCATGTGCTCCATGGTCTCTCGAGGCCCAAGAGAGCAATAGACAAATAATAATAATAATAATAATAATAATAATAATATTCAGGGAGAGAGTGCTTGATAGAGGGACGTCCTAAAGGATAGAAATATTTAGCCAGTGAGCTATGAATTGAGAGGCAGGAGAGCTATTTCCCATAATTGTTCTCCAAATGTATTTGCCTGCTAAAGAACACGCCTGCAAGTAAAGATTTTTGCACCCTAGACCTCCAAATTTCTTTGGTCTTGCAATTGATTTCCAGTTAACAAGATGAGATCCATTCCAAATGAAATTTCGAATAGTTTTTTCCAGCTCAGAATATATGACTTTAGGAGCAACAAGGGCAGAGGAGAAGTAGACATGAGAAGATGCTAGCATGAGAATTTGCAATAATTGTCCCTACCCGCAAAGGAGGATACAGCGGTTCTGTAATTATTCGGGTTTCATTTTTTATTCTCGTAGAATTGGATCCCAAAGACCTCTCAAACTTGGATTAAGAGAGAGAGGCATACCCAATAAATTTGAAGCTTGATTGCAACTGAGAACAGAAATACCACGGATGGAAGAATGATCAACATCTCCAATAATCTTGCTTTTTTCAAGGTTCAAGTGCACTCCCGAGGTAGCAGAGAAATCTTTAATGAGATCTAAAAATCTGTTGACATTGTTAGGATTGGAATCTAGGAAAGCAAAAGTGTCATCAGCATATTGTGAGATTGTGAGGATGTCTAAGTTATTTGGAAGTTTGAGGCCAGATAGAGCACCAGAATTTTGCATGCTTAACAACACATCTAGTAAGCATCTCAGCAACAATGAGGAAGAGATATGGTGCTAAAGGGCAGGCTTGCCTTACACCTTTTGCCAAGGGGAAGAATTTAGAGGGTGATCCATTAATCAGAACTGCTGAATTGGACATAGAATTCAATCCTTAGAGATGAGCTTGGATTGGGATCCCATTTTTTTTAAGGCAATTTCAATAAAGTTCCAGTTTACAGTATCAAAGGCTCTCTTAAAGTCTAATTTCAAAAGGATGCAAGATTGGTTCGAAATCATATTCCATTGCAGGCCTTCCATTGCACTAATGTAGTTATCTAAGATGAACCTATTAGGAAGAAAGGCTGATTGATTGACACTGATATTCGTCTGGAGATAAGCTTGAATTCTATTGGCAATTATTTTAGCACAAAGCTTATATGAAGAGTTAGTTAGAGATATAGGCCTCCATTCAGCAAAAGAGGTAGGATTTTCCACTTTTGGCACCAAGGTAATAAAACCTGCAGAGATAGGGGAGTGCAAATGATTTGAAGCCCAGAAGCCATGCACAAGACCAATAATGTCAGATTTCATAATATCCCAGAATTGGATATAAAATTCTGGAGGAAATCCATCAGGGCCAGGAGATTTGTCTTTAGAGAAACTTCTCAGAGTTTTAAAATTTCATCTTGATTGGGGAGCGTAAGTCAAAGATATGTCCATGCAATCAATAGGATTTGGCAAGACTGCATCTATAGCCAAGAATCTGTCTTTAGCCGAAATTTCATAAGCAGTGAGATCATTTTCCTTGAAAAGAGTAGAGTAGCTGTCATAGAAGAAGTTTTTAATGTCAGAGCTCGAGCTAAGCATGGAGCCAGAACCATTATTTACTTGATTTATGGAATTCTTCAGAAGCCTATTTTTGGCCACTTTGAAAAAAAAATTTGAGCTGCCATAGTCTATTTCGATGTTGTACTTAATTTTGCATTTAATGGTAGAAAACTTGGCTTTTTTTTTTTTTTTTTTTTTGAAGTCAAGATATTTAAATTTTATTAATGAGTAAAACAGGGTACATGACCTTATTTAGGCTCCACAATAGGCCAAATATGCAACATCTAAACACCGGTCACCGATAGAAAGAAGTCCGCCTAACATTCCAAAAAATCGGAGTCTACAAACCGATATAGACCTTCCCCTACGAACAAAGATTGAAGTCAAAGTGTAATGCGAATCTGCGACCATTTGAAGCTCACCACCGGAAAATACAAGCAATTGAAAGAGCATTGGAAGCAACTATCATTCTGCGCATTTACTTGGCGAGAATCCATCCTGCAGCATCGTACTACAGAAGATTATGTCCCTGTTCCATATATGTACTAGGGGACTCAATGCTCCATCTTCCAACAATGCAGAAGATCATGCTCGCCTGCCCACTAGGGGTGGTCCAATTGCTAACCAAAAGCTCCTCCTATTACTAGCATAGGCCACAACTGAAAAATGCTCAACTTCCTCATTGATCCGAATTAAGCTCCCCTTGGACACTTGAATCACAACTCAATAAGTTAGCAAAGAATAAAGAATACTTGGTCTCCCGCCCAAGGCCCCTTAATCAGACCCCTTTCATTACCCAAGGAAAGTTCATTACCATGCCCGGTCCATAGAATCTGATTTCCCCTTCTTTGGGAAAGGGGAGGATGATATTGAAGTAGCCAAGACTAAAGATACATCTCAAGAAGCCACAATGAGTAACAAGCAAAATGATCAGAGATGCATCCAACATCTGCATTCCATAGACTTGCTCCCACACCCACAAGATCTGCAGCTCCTGAAGGGAAGGACAGCCCATTTCGTGCAAGCAACAGTTACACCATTACCTATAGTACTGCTTTATCATGAGCTCCTCCAAGATGAATATAGTCCGGGTTTGTCAATATCTTTTTCTGACTCAAAACCATAACAAAGACTTGCAACATATCAGTTGCATCCAACCCCAAGACTGCAGTGAGTGCGGTCAGAACCACAACAGATGTGGCCTTCCTGTTGCAGTGAGTGCAACAAAAGAGGATCAATATACACACTGATGAAACAAGCTTAAATAATGCTTCTGAGCCAATAGCAGTAGCTGATAATAGAATGAGACAGAAGGCAAATGTTGAGCATACAGATGGAGCTCAAAGACGCCCAAAGTCTTAAAGCACAAGCTGCCTGCTATCTTTAGTCTATTGAAGTCGGAATCCAGAGAATAGCCACAAGGACACAGTCTTACCAGTCACAAATCTTATGCTGTGAAGATAAAGTACTAAGAGCATCGGCCCAACCCCAGCACTGGACTTTAGAGCAGAAGATTCGAGGATGACAAGCAGGCCGATTTTGCGACTTTAGCCAAGATCCGAGGCCAACGGCAGCAGCAGATCATGCTGCTCTTCCAGCCTACTTAAACTCTTCTTCCGAGTGCAGACGTTAAGAATCCGAGCCGCCGCCGCCCTAAACAGCCCAAAACTTGGCTTCTCTCTCCTCAATGCTTTTTAAGAATCTCTCAAGTAATTCTTCCCCCACATGCAGATTGTAAATATGAGGATCAACTTGAAGCAGAGATCTGATTTCTTTCATTTTATTCAAAAGGTTTTCCTTTTCCTGAACTTTAGCCATGTGCTTGTTTTTGGCACATTTCTTGATCCAATCCTTGGATTTTTTTATCTTGTAGTAAAAATGTTTCATTGATGAATTTGGCAACATGGGATCAATAGATTGATAAAAATCAGCAAACTCCTGTTGGAAGGAAGCATTCTGAAGCAGAGAGCAATTTAATTTGAAGGGGATATTTCCACCTCTGGGGGAACTTAGCAGGTGCTTAGTATTAAGAAATTGAGGTTGGTGATCCGAAATGGAAGTACCTTCATCACTTGTTACAAAGCAATTGTCCCAGAAATCAGAATTTGGATTGGAGACATAAAATCTATCCAAAGCACAGTAGACTCTATCTTGATCTTTCTGCTTATTAGACCAGGTGAAAATAGATGTGGAAGATGGAATATGAATTAGGGAAGAGTCAGCTATAAATTTATCCCAATTCCTTCTCTCAGTAATGGACATGTTTATTTTGTTTCCAAGTTTCATGTCCCAAGCTGGAGTATTATTAAAATCTCCAGCCAAAATCCAGTCAACTGTGGAGTTACTAGTGATCCAAGAATTGATATCAGGCCAGAGCTTTTCTCTTTCTTTAGGACAAGTAGAAGCATAGACATTTATGACCCCAAAGGTGGAGTTATTAACTGAGAAAGTTACAGCTTGCCACATTTTAGATATGTTGTTGCAAAAGGAGATGTGATGGAGATTTTTCCAAATGATGCACATTCCCCCTATAGTTCCATTTGCTTCCATCCATATAGAGGAAGCCCCAGGGTAGATCCAATCACCCAAGCTGGAAGCTTCAAATTTAGGTAGCTTCAACTCTTGTAGCAAAACAATGTCTGCATTGTATTGTCTGATTTGAGAGATGGCTCTCCTTCTTTTGAGAGGACCCTTAATTCCTCTCAAATTCCAACTGATTATCTTCATTATAAAAATGAGAGATGATCAGATAGAAGAATGAGAAATAGATAACTCTCACTGCTTTTTTTTAGCCCTCTTAGAAGCTTGTTTAAATTTTTTACTTCTTGTATTATTTGCAGGAGTGTTAGAATCCCTCAAGACTGGCAAAGCTTTAGATGGAGGTTTAGCTATAAGCCCGGGGGATTCACCTTTGATCAGCGTACAACCCATGAGAGTTCAACGGAGGGGTGTTTTTTGGACCATTTGCGTACATATACTTAGAGGTTAGGGGTGTTTTTAGGCACTGACTTGGAGCAATATCTATACACAGAGGGGTCAAATTGCCTTTTGAAATTGCCTATACAAGGGGGGTTTTTTGCTACCCTCCGAACGCAGATGCCATACCCCCCTTATGTATAAGTGCATCCCCCCGGGGCTATAAGAAAGGTATCCCTTAACAGCTCATCATCTCCCCATCTATTTTTTCCCAAGTTTTCTTTATTATTATCAATATTATTGTTAATCTCATCCTCACTGTCAGAAATACCCCCTGGGATGAACTCAAACATTTTGTTTATGGAGTTATCAAACAAGCATTTTTTAGAACTATTAAAAGGTACTTGCCCGGAATGTTGAGCATCTTCCTCTATAACTTGAGAATTGGTGATGATCGTGGTGAGACTTTGTGGAGTTTCCTTGTTGATATGAGAAGCTTTGTCGATCAGGTGTGTCCAGAACAATGTCCTTCTCTGTCATACTATCCATACTTTCTGTAGCTTGATCTTGAGCAGCCTGAAAGCTTTGACTTGAGTTCATGCACAATATACCTTCTTGTAATATATAGCCATTTGCTTCTCAATATCAGAAGAAATGGATTGGCAGCCATAATTATCAGAAGATAGGTTTTTTTCCAGATCAATGAGGGGTTCAAGCTGGACTAAAGTGTTTGAGAGAGAAGGTTGAGACAATAGGTCAGCAGGTGTATTGGATGAGGGATAAGCAGAAAGTTCAATCAACTTCTCATGATTTTCAGAATTCAACAATTTATTAGAATCATGGTTAGTATTCAGATTTGCAAGTACCTTGAATTGGTTGTAGCAGAGGACCTTATTTACCATGTCAGATTGATTTGGTTTAGCAATCTCCAATACATCCTGGTTATTGTTTGTGTCCTTGTCTTGATCTGTAGCTGAGGTTGATGGTATTGAGTTCTCTGTCTTTGATGCAGAATTCTCAATCAGAGAGATTGAGTTCTTATTTTCTTTTATACCCATAGTGGTCATAGGCGGTATGGCTTTATCTAATTAATGAATCTCCCTTACTGCTTTGTTTGAGATTCAATGAGTTAGACAATCTAGAATTATTCAGGTTTTTAGCATCCTGAATAATTCTGTCTAGAGTGGAATGTAGATCCTCAGTTGATCTTGCAGCTTGATCCATAGGAGCTTTGCCTTTATGGCTGAATCCTCCATATTTCTGTATGACTTTTATACCAGAAGCATTTTTATTTGCTCTTATTAAAGTGCTTCTACTTGATATCGAGTCAGAAATAACAATGCCCTGAATATTCTTTTGCTTTTCCTTTTCCATTATGTTCTTTTGGATTCTCCTTTGAGAACCATTCACTTTTTTTCAAGCAAAAGCATGGTTATTGATTGGAACTTCCAACCTAGTTGGCCCTTGAAAATCTTGTGAATTGATATCAGGGATAGGTTCTATACGTACAAAATTAAAATTCCTGACGTATAAAGTAAAAAAATACGTATTTTTTAATAAAATACGTATTTAACGTATAAAAACCTCGCCGGCCGGAAAAAAAAAAGACGCCGAAAGCTTTCACAAAGCGTCTGTGAAAAAACTTGGCAGACGCTGAATACAAATTTTTTATAAAGTACAGTCGACTTTCTGAATTAAAAGAAACGCCGGAAAAAAAAAAAATTCAGAAAGAAAACAGACGCTTTTGAAACTATTTGGCAGACGCGAAACCGGGCGATACAGAAAAGCTGGTTTTCACGTTTGGCGTCGCTGAAAAAGTTTTCAGCGTCTGTAGCTGAATCAAGTTTGAAGCGTCTGTGAAATTTTTATATATTCAAGTGGCTGGATTCAGTTTTGCCGCCCGAACAAGGTATTTCCTGCGCCCAACCTTGCAATTTGCCACCCAAAACCTTTTTTTTTTGTTTTCTTAGTTTTAGGGTTTTTTGTTGTTTTTGATAGGTAGGCGGGTTAGGAGTTAGGTGAGTTGCCCCCCATTGTAAGGGGTAACGATGGTGAGTGCCTTGTTAAATGGGCTGAGCTTGGCCTATTTTAGAAAAAAAAATAATAATAATAATTTAAGCAAATAATAATTTAAGAGTAAAGTAAAAAAAAAAAAAAAAAAAAACCAAAAAAGAAAAGAAATTGGTTGCCTTCCCTTAAACAACAACTGAGAGGGCTTTTTTTAGGGTTGCGTGTTGCCAAGAGCATAGGCATGCCCCTTGCCTGGTATTGCCCAAGATTTATTTGCGCCATGCCGAGGGAGGGTGGGTGGCAATCTTTGAAGCTTAAGGCAACTAGGGTCTCCCTTTAGTAAGAGTATAACCTCGCCCGACGCCGTTGTTGGCCTTGGTCACCTGTGATTGTCGAAAGGTGTGCGTTGTACTTTTATTAAGGGTTAGGAGAATGTTTTATCAATTCACACCCTAGTTCCTGATGGTGTTGTTGATGAAAGTCCGACACTAATATAGGAACTGGCGTATGTTTTGATAAGCATTCGATTGGTCTCGTCTTTTGAAAAAAGCGTGACCTAGGACAAGTGCAATGCATTTAAAACTTGCTAGCCTTGCATTTTGGAAGTAGCTGGGCTATAGATCATAAATCGTGTTTTGGTCCTTTTATTTGTTACCCTATCCTTGGCCTTGCACATACATACTCATGTTAGGGTCTTAGTGTAGGAAGCATAAAATTAGTGTTTTGTTTTGGTTAAAGTGAGTTGATTTACCCTCATGTGCTAAGCACTAAATTGAAAGTTTTATCTTTGCTTGACTTGTAGGTGTTGCTGTTGTCAGTTGCGTATTATCGCGGAGTCGCATTTTGCTAGCCTGCTAGACAATCCCTTAAAACAAGAAGTATGACTTCAGAAGAGAGAGCGGAAGTTAACTTGCAACCAAATGTGGCATTAGTGTCTCAGATAGAGCCGCAACCAGTAGAGGCATTGGCGTCTCAAACACAAAGCTCTGAGCTGCAACTCGAAGTCATCTTCGCAAAGACCGCACAGAGAAAAGAAGTAGACCACAACAAGCATGGTCTACTTTGAGACCAGATTTCATGAACTGGTTGTGTAATCGGATACTGTGCAATGCCTCAGCTCAGGATTTGGAATTGATTACTAGCAGTGAGGAAGGATGGCTAGACTACCATGCGTGGCTGGTAAAAGATGCCGAGAGGGCTTTTAAGCTCGGAATGATGGAGCTAGACCCTGAAAAGAGTGAGCAAGAGAGGTATACATGGATAGTGGGTAATATTAGCCGCACTACCGGCAATATGATCACAGAAGTTGCAAATTTGAGTAGTCATCGCTTGAGGCTAGAGTTGAAAGAAAAAGCCAGCACATGGAATGCGGCGTGGACCAACAGAAAATTGAAGAAAGAGGCCCATCAACCCCCCCATCTTGTTAAGAAAGTGTTGGCGCAAACCATAAAAGCCAAACGTCCTGGTGAGACAGATAGGGAGTGGGAAGCTCGTAGAAGAGCAGATGCCAAGACTACTTGGTTTGCCATGGTAGATTCATCACAAATAATAAAAGCATAAACTAATTGGTTCGTCGGGTTCATATGGTGCGATGTATAAGTGCAATATTTTAGGGTCTAGTTTTATTAAGGATGAACCTTATTGTGTAAAACTTCAACATAATAATTTTCAGCATAGTACGAGAACCCAATAAGTTAGTGGAAGCTATCTGTCAAGAACATGAGGGAGTCGGGAATGCAAGTTAGGCACGGGTGTATATCCATTTGCATTGGTAGCACAACCGGCCTAGAAAGACAAGGCTTAATTTTCCTTTTTGGAATGGAGGTTCGTTGGCAACCTTCTTTACAAGTCATGGGTCCAATGCCTTTGCAGAGCTTGCATTTAAGAAGTTGGGAGCTGTCCCCAGAGTTGAGACGGACTTGAGGCTGCTTTGAGGGCCAGAAAGAAAGAATTATTTGTTGCCTCTAGGGTTGGGGACTTAGCAATGTCATTCAGAAGCGGGACTAAAAGCTCCATCAAGAAAGATATTTGCATATGGACTTGCATCGGGCAATATATTGCTCCATTTTGATTATGGAAAGGAGAAGGGATGTATTAATCCTCAGTATTGTATACATTGGCATTTGTGATTGGGGTGAATCGAGGTTGATCCACGAGGCGTGGAGGTAAAACGATGGCATTACAAGGGTATGGATGGCGAAGGTAAGAAAAGAATTGAGATGGAAAGGGCCGGGCATCCATATATGCATGATGATCTTTTTTTTTGGTAGTGGCTCAAGACGGTGCACGCAAGGGTTGACTTTGATTTACACGGGCAGCAGACATTGTCTACTACTTAGCCGACTTTGCTAGTAAGCACTCCTACATGGAGTCAATAGGAAACTTGGAGCAGCAAGGCAAGCATCGGAGAATGTGCGACTATTTGAAACATTGCGTTGAGTCACCAATGAGGGACAAAACACGAAAATTTGATATGGCCCGGCTACTTGACACAATGCGAGCGATTTTCATTGCTCTCCAATTCCGTGCACGAGGCCACAATTGGAATCAGATTGATTCTTCAACTTGGCTGTGGTGGCGACGATGCATTAGACCAAGTTGGTCCTAGTCACGCCTTAGCGTGCATATTCACTTACATTCAAACATCCTTGTATTACATAATATTCCAACTAAATTCATTAAACACTTATCTGATGCTACATGAAAGATTATTGTCTATGTGTGTTGTGTAGCTTAGTTTTCCTTTTCGTGTGTTTTTTGTGTTATTTATTCTATGCTTTTTTATATGTCGCAGCTAACGAACATTATAAAGACAAGAAGTCAAAGCACACCTATACAAGTCAGTCAGTGCACCTATAGAAGTCAAGCAGTCCAAATTATGTCCCACCGAACAGATTTAAGAATTGAATCGACACCGGAATGTCGGTGCGGCCGAGCAAAGGGATCAGCATGGATTTTCGGTTCCCTCTAATTTGAGGACCCCCTCTACTCAGTCTCCTTGGCATCAAGGGTTGGAGAACGAGCTTGAGATGTCAGCTGCTCGGCAAATGGAGAGAGCAGCAGCACATGCAAGGGCGAATGAGTTTCGCACGGCAGAGTTAAGAAGGTTGCGTGCGATGGATGAAGTTTCAAAGAGGGATAATTGCACCATCACAGAGGTGCATAATGTAGCTGGCGAGGCAGGGCCTGGCTATTGTCCAAGTGGAGCAGACTACGACGATGTAATCACAAATTTGGACAAGAATGAGTTTGAAAGTGAGTGGCCTAGTAGACGGGGTAAGTATAAGGCTCACGAGTGCAAGAATGCTGTGGTTCGAGCAAAAGCACTCGAGCGTCATGTCCAAGTGAAGGGACATTTACCCCACAACGGTGAGTTTAGTAAGAGTTTTGCGCAGCAAGTATACTACGAGCTTGTGAAGGAAGTGCCCGTAAATTATGGGAGTAGGAAATGGAGGCAAGGAAGCGGTAGTGGCAGCACGAAGAGGGTCAAGCTATCGGAAGATAGCGAGAGTGGGCCATATGGTGAGCCCATCACCATTACATACCTTGTTGCCGACGCTTATCCAACTTTTGGAGGTGACAGGGGGGTAGCCGCTGCCGGAGCCGTGAATGACCTTGTGGATATTCGGGCCCAACTAGAGAATGAGAGAAGTCGGAACCTGACACTTTCTGAGGAGAATATTCGCTTGAAGGACCGTGCCGATGGGTATGATAAGATGGCCGCTGAATTAGAGGACGCTAAACGGCAACTAAGCGGCATTAAAGCGGGGGAGGCAACGGTCCTTAGAGAAAACAACGAGCACTTGCGCAATTTGACCAAATCGTTAGACTCTGACCCTTTTAGGGTGACTTCGGAGCAGTCGATATCCTATCTCCCTCGCGAGTATTTGTATGAGAGTCAGTGGGAAGAGCTAAAGGTTGTTGATTACGAGACATTGCCAATTTTGTGGTGACAACGACAATTGTGGGCTGGTACACTCTAGGGTGTGGGCATCGTGATGCACATGCGATGTGTTCTTGATTGATGTTGCAAAGCCGCTTCATCCCAACCTTGCAAGACGGATGGATTTTTCCCCGAAGTTACAATATGCCATATTTAATATGCAAGGTCGCATGCCAGCGTTGCCACATTTGACCGCTCGCAGGAGGGATGGGCAGATGCACACTTTTCAAACCTTTCGCGAGATGGAATTGTGGAGGGGGGTGGAGGAGCCGCGTGAAGGAGAGACAGTGCCAGACATTAACCAGTTCTTACCACCACCTCCAGGGCCGCAGGGTGATTATATTGATCCAAATGACCAATGAAAATGAGATATTACATTTTTAGACATGCCAAATTTTGACCTGTATCATTTTGTGAATGGCGGGTATAATGACGTTATTTCAAACAAGGTGTAATGATGTTATCAAAGGATCGAGTAGTGCTCATAGTAAAAGCATCGAGACTTCCAAATCGCTCTTTCGTTTTCTGTTTGACGAGTAAAGGCATTGAGACTTCCCAATCTCTTTTATCCTGGCTTAGTCTCTTTTGTTTGTCCTAGTGGTCACCCTGGCTCACCTGTAGCTGAGTCTCCTTCGTTTTCTGTTTATCGTATCTAATTTGCCCCCTAGGATGACATCGCTCACTCAGGTGGCGAATTAGATACGTTAAGCAGGAAACTCGAAAAGGGAGTAAGCCAAGAGCGCGACCCTCTTGGATGGTCATGGTTGGATGGTGAGTGAGTCAAAACATCTGCACACGCAACCCTCTTGAATGGTTGTCAGGTCACCAGGCCTTATATTCTCAGTGGCAAACAATCCTTTAGAAGGAGCGAGCTTTGCTCTCACTCTCTTTTGCGTGTCTCTGTGTCAATGTATCTTAGATACTTTGCTAGGTTATATTACACAAAGAGGCGCAAAATGGGGGTCGGAGCAGAAATCGTTCGTTCTAGAGGAGGTTACAAGGTTTTTGAGTACTCTATTTTTGCTGAATTCAAGCATCGAGACTTCCCCGTTTTTCTTTCCCCCCGGCTCTTTGGGCAATGTAGCTTAGTTTACGTGCTAAGTTCCATTGTCCAAAGACCCGGGGGAAAGCAAAGATTGGGACGTCTCGATGCCCGACCCAGTCTCGAGGGCCGAGGTGAGGCGCACTCTAATTTCAAGCCAAAGTGGTGCACGGGCGTTGTCCATCTATCTGATGGCTGTTAGGCACCAAATCATGGAACATCCTAACTCCTTCTATTGATGGAGAACCTTGAGCATCACTATGACTTGAAATTGGAGGGGCCAGCGTCCGTTAACTTTAATGCGCCAAATCGCCATTTGGATGCCATCGGACCTATAATTTGTACCTCCATTCCTTTGGGTGGCACATGCCATGCAAACCCATTTGGGTATTCAACAAGCATGTGCCACCCGGAGGAATAGAGTACTGATTATAGGTCGGATAGCATTCAAAGCCCAATTTGGCATCCGAAGTGTCTTCCAACTTGCTCACCCCGGCTTAGTCTCTTTAGTTTTTACGTTTTTGTGTATCTAATTTGCCCCTAGAATGACATCGTTCACTTTCGGGTGGCGAATTAGATCAAGCTGTGAAACTTCAAAAGGGAGTAAGCCAAGAGCGCAACCCTCTTGAATGGTTGTCGGTCACCGGGCTTTATATTCTCCATGGCAAACAATATAGACTTACGTAGAAGGAGCTTGCGATTCGTGGGTTCATTAGATGTCGTTGATTGATGAGTTCAAGCATCGAGACTTCCCAATCTTTCTTTCCCTCCTCTTTGGGCAATGTAGCTTAGTTTACATGCTAAGTTCCATTGTTCAAAGAGGGGTGAAAGCAAGGGTTGGGAAGTCTCGATGCTTGTACGTGTCTCTTTCATCTGGCACGGAGCATGATCCTTCGGGTTAATTGGATGTTAGTGATTGATGAGTTCAAGCATCGAGACTTCCCAATCTTTCTTTCCCCTCCTCTTTGGGCAATGTAGCTTAGTTTACATGCTAAGTTCCATTGTTCAAAGAGGGGTGAAAGCAAGGGTTGGGAAGTCTCGATGCTTGTACTCAGGTCTCTTTCATCCTGGCCTGGAGCGTGATCCTCTTGAATGGTTGCCAAATCGCCATTTGGATGCCATACGGACCTATAATTTGTACCTCCATTCCTTTGGGTGGCACATGCCATGCAAACCCATTTGGGTATTTGAGCATGTGCCACCCGGAGGAATAGAGTACTGATTATAGGTCCGTGATAGCAATCAAAGCCCAATTTGGCATACCGGGTTATTTCGACTTGGGTACCGGAAGTACCTTGTGAACCTTCGATGGATCAGATTCGTAAGGGCTGGTCCGAGGCTGTTTGGCCCCTTCGCATGCGTGATTACTTCTCATCGGCAAGATCGGGCGCATGCGAAGAGGCAAGCAACAACGGAGGTCGAGACGGGTCTGATCCAACGAAGGTTTTCAGGGCACTGCGGTTACACATGAAAGAAACATAGAAAGAAACATAGAAAGAACTATCATACATTAACGAAACATTTGTGACAAAAAATTATAACCAAAAACTTCTTTTTTATTAATAGTGCCAGGGACGGTTACAATAGTATGAAAATCCTCAAGACCAATTACAACAGACTGAAGATACTCATCACATCATTTTTCTAGGCAGCGCCTTCTTCATCAGTTTCATCATTTGCAGTTCCATCCTCTTCTTGCTGGGAACCTAGGTTCAACCTCCGATGACCCTTTCCTTTAGTGAAACGTCCTCGAGACGTGTTTTTCCTAGCCCGTTCTCTGTTTGTCAAGGTAAAGCGCAAAGGTGAGTCCGTTGGATCACGTAAGCCAGTCACGTCATCAACTGCATTGCTCGAACCTGGCCTTTCTGTATCAGACTCCTCGGTATCCTCGCTGTCGGCTGATCCGTCTGAGAATATGGCTTGGTCTATATCATCTTCGTCATCAACGAAGTGGGTACGTTGAATGTCTTCATCAACATGGCTTGCAGCATTTATTGCAAGCATCTCGTCCTCACTTGTCTTAATTTGTCCTCTTCCCGCCCGAATCCGCATCCATGAAAGGGCGTAGCTTATCGATTAAGCGGATGTACCAGCATTACGATTCAATAGCCGCCCGGTTTGAGAAGTTGTATACAAGTTTGTACGCCTTCTTATGTAGCAAGCGATTGCGGGTGACTTTGTGTATGTACTTATAGGCACTCCAATTCCTCTCACTTGCACTATTGGAAGATACCAAAGAGAGGATAGTCATTGCAATTGCCTGCAAGGTATCAGTAACTTGCCCATGGGCTTGCCACCATGCATATGATTCCATATTTGGTTCCTTCTTATGACTCTCCAGTGCGTCGTGAAGCTCTTCATCTGCCCACCTTCCACTCAGGTTCTGGTATTCAGTTAACTCGGCAATGAAAAGCTTGTAGTCCGAGCTGTTGGGATAGAACATTTTGCAACCTTCTTCAACGACCCCATCACTTCTTTATCGTATGCTGGTCCATATCGTGGTTGTGTGGGTCTAAGGCATGCTTGGCGCCATGAAGATCATTTGTATGACTTCTTCCATCGTTCATTGAAGTCTCGAGTAGTCTTTTGGCGCTTAGCATTGTCAAATGGCGCATTGGGACCATCACGTTCTAGGAAGGATTGAATGGAGTGCCAACACCTCCGGACCTTTCCAGTGCTTGCCTTCGAAGAATCAAGGGTTTTGATGGCATGACAAACAGGTTGCATGCACCTCACAACATTTTTTACACCTTTCCAAAATGTCTCCCGCCCAAGCATTTCTCGAAGGGCAGCAGCTTGCTGTCGGTGTTTGGCGGCATTTTTCCCTTTCTGCCTTCTTTCCCAATCAAAAAACTCTGTATGATTAAAGGTTGAGATAATCCAATCCGACACTTCAGCACTCTTTCAAGGCGGATATAATTGGAACCAAACCGAAGTTTGCCGTGATTCATGAGTGCTAGGCTCTTCTCGACCTTAATGACTTGTAAATGGCATAAATTGCGGCTTCTTTGTGATGAATTTTACAAGCCGACGCTTTCGAATGGGATCTTTGAACCACGTGTCTTTGTGAGGAGATCCTTCAAGCAATAGGTTCGGGCAATGGCATTGGCAACTAGTAGCATGCAACCCCGGAAATTCGGCCTCCGATGAATTGACCCGCTTAGCTTGCAATTAGACGTTATCCATTACAACTTGAAATATTCTCTTTGGTCCAAAACTCTCTATCACGGCCTTTGTTTTCTGAAAAATCCAATCTCCGGTCACTTGGTCGAGTTTTGGTTTCTACGGTTTTCAAAAATACTTCACCCCCCGGATACACGATCATGAAATTAATAAGATGGTCCTTGTTTACATTGCTCCAACCCATCAGTCACTAATGAAGTCGGGCGCTTCGGTCCACACACGACACAACTTCATCTCCACCCTCTCAACCATTTTTCCATGTATTTCATCAACCATCTTATTGTTGGCATGCTTGTATGAAGGCAGTCTAAAAGCCGGTCCTGCTTTGGCAACTTCTTGGAAGGCTTCTTTCATTGCTTTATGCTCCAGAATATGTGGAGACAGCCCAGCATATAAAAATGCCTCTACAACCTTCAGTTGTGTCTTCTTCAATTGCTCTGATGTTAAGCAATGATCAACCCTCTGTTGCTTCGTCTGTCTTTCCACTATTTCAATTGTCTCTATCATTCTCTGTTCTCCCGTGCTTGTACCTATTGACCCTAGTCCGCCCTCTGATCGGTATGCTGTCCCAACAGGGGGGGTGGTATAGTTATCTTCGTCTGCTTCTGCCCGGCCCTGCTCTTGAGTATTCGTAACTCGTCTTTTTCTCATATTATTCTTCGTTTTGCGTATCCCATCCAGTCGAGACAATCTCTCGATGGCATCCTTTCGCAAGTCAGCAGATGCAGTACAAGTTGCGACACCGACGTCTCGTTCACGTAAGATGTGAGCTCGAATTCTTGTTGCAGAACCATTTACCGATGTGTATCCACAAAACACACATTCCCACTCATTTGCGCCAAACTCTTTCACAAACTCCCATTCTGGGCCTCTTTTCCGACCCGCAACTCCAGTACCGCGACCATGTGCACGAGTTGCAGTCCCCGTGGCCCTGCCACGGGCACACGCAGCAATCCTCGCACCTCTAGAGGTAGATGCATGACCGCTGCCTGCACCTCCAGAGGTAGATGCATGACCAGTAGCCACCATTGCTCGGACCGGTACTGACAATGTCTCTTAATCTGACTCCTTGATTACACGAACTAAAGGAAGACGTATATATGCAAAGGAGCAAGCTCACAATGCATATGTTACGCCGACGTTCCCTTGAAAAGAATCAAGGGGGTTGGACAGGACCCTATAGGATATTCTATGGAAGCGAGATGCCAACCCAAAGGTTGGAAACCACCGGGGACGGAGTAAACTCACGTCCAAAGATCCAACGTCAGTCGCGGACTGAAAAAACGACACCTCAAAGGCAAACCGTTTCCCAAGGAGTATTTTGACTCAACATGGCGGTCAATGTTCGAGGTGAATTCTAGGGCTAATCACGTTTTCTTATATATACTATTACTTGATTGCCACAAAAACAGGTCAAACAATTGGCGCAAATATTTTTTGCTTAGTAAATCGGGCAAAACGTTTAGAAAATTTTCGGCGACGCGCGAAAGGAACAAAACGCGACGCTGAAAATATTTTCAGCGTCTGCGAAGATTATGTTTCGCGTGCACGAAGTTCAAATTATTTCGTGCGACGCGAAAAACTCTTAACCGCGTGACGCGAAAAATTCGGCGTCTGCGGTGGCGTCGTTACCGGCGCTGCGACGGCGAAAAAATTGGTTTCAGACGCTGTAAATCAGAATCTTTCAAGCGTCTGCGAAAATTTTTTCAGCGACGCTGTTTTGTTGCTTTTCGGCGTCTGTGAAAATTTTTTTCGGCCGGAATTGTTTTCCGCCGTATTTTTTGCGTTTTATACGGCAAATTTGTGCCGTATCATTCAATTCATACGTATTCCGTATAAAACGTACAGCGTATTGAACCTATCCCTGATTGATATTTTTATGTGCCATAGTTTCTGCTGAAGTTTCTGCTGTAGTCTTGAACATATCTGCCTCATTTGATTCCTTTGAGGGAATTGTATTTAATGTGACATCTGCTTGCTTAATGGAGGTTGTCTTACAATTTTCATACCAAAAGTGCCTATAATCACATATTTGGCAATGAGGAGGCAAACCTGACCATCTTAGTGATAGGACTGATTTTTGTCCAAAAGCATCAAAAAAGGGAATAGTAGTAGGGACTGGTTTGGATAGATCAATTTGAATGAAGGCACGGGAAGGTCTCTTAGGGGAATAGTCTGTTGAAATATATGTGCCAATGGAGTTGAATAAATCCTGAAACAGTCTTCATTCCAATAAATTGGATTAAGCCCATGTAGAGTAGTTGAGGCAATGCACAAGGACTCAAAAGAGGTTGTATCTAGCATGGGGTGCCATTTGAGAAAGCATATTTGAAAACTCTCAAAAGCCAGATGACCACGGTTTAGCAAGAAGTTTGTTGTTCTAGAGTTATCACATTCAATCATAATAAATGGATAGTTTAGCCAGTACATGGCTTTGATGAGAATGCCTTTCTGTAAGTTTTGGCAGAAGGTCCACAGTTTCCCAAGATTAATTCCACATTTGTTAACTTTGACTAGAACAGCTGTGTCTTTTAGAGTTGACATTTTAGCATGAACAAAAGGGAGATTTAAAGAAATACCATGGTACAGAGCTTGTTTGTTCCCTTCAGCAGTTCGAGCCTCCAATAAAGCATCATCCAAGGCTTTGTCACTGAAGACATCTCTCACAGATTTCGGAACTCCATATGGCAAGGGAATTTGAGTAGAAGGATGCAGAAATGGCAGTCGACCATATAGATCAGGATCCTTGGACAGATTATCCCAGACTGGAACCTTGTGAGTTCTAGGATGCATGATCTGATCATCAGAGAGAAGGTTAGAGAAATCTCCAAAAATCAGACAATTTTTTGGGTTTTCTTGAAAAAGTCTTAACTGATGAAGCAAAATCGGTCGCTCAGAGTTTTTTAGTTGAGCAAAACCGTGAAGAAAGGCAAGGAATTTAGGGCTAAAATTGGTTTTAATTTCCATGGAAAAGGTTCAGGAGTTTTGAACAGTGACACGTGGGAAGAAAGAAAAAGGGGTGGGAAAAATAATTCAAGAAAATGGAGAAAAGAAATTGAAAGGGGGAAGCTTATCACTAAGAGATCGAAGCAACCATCCACATTGTCCCAGATCTACGTCATTGTATAATTTAACTGTCAATTTTGTGTCTGTCCAATCACAGTTTACTCGAAAAATAGCAGTAGCTTCTGTGTTTTTGTTCCCAATGAATTCCTCTAACCAAGATTGAATGATTTCAACCTCAAATTCTTCACATCTCGGCACAAATGAGTATTCCGAATGGAAATTTTCCTCTGTGAACAATTTCTGTGTAGCCAGAGATTGCCAAAGTGGAGCAGCAGATCCTCTTAAATGGCCACAAGTTAATCTGCCTCTGTCTTGGAGAATTACAAAGAAATTTGCATCCATCTGTAGATTATTTGACAGGAATTCATATGGCAGCAACCTCGGATTGCTAGCCCTTATAGGGCTAGCAGGGATTTCGATTGAATTGGATTCTAGAGAAGCAGATTTTTCAAAAAATAGGCAAGAAAGTGGTGCAAACTGAAAAATTCACTAAAGGACAAAGTTTCCAAGAAAATTGGCGCTTAGTAACACCATCACCTAAAATAGGCCAGGGTTTAACTCAAGAACACTTCAACATCTAAAGCAAGTGCTTAAAGTGTTGCGATCCTCAAGCAAAGGATTGCTTATTTGGATCACATTTTGTCGTGGGAGGAAGTATCTCCAGACCCTGGCAAAGTACGAACAGTACAAGAATGGACTCAATCTGAGAATGTTCATGAGTCGAGGAGTTTTCTAGGTTGGCTACCTACTACCAAAAATTTGTGTCTAAGTTTTCTAAGGTAGTAGCCCCTCTCACCGATCTTTTGAGAAAAAATCAAAAGTATGTGTGGGGTCAAGCTCAACAAGAGACCTTTGAAAGGATTAAAAGTCTTTTGGTGGGTAGTCCAGTACTGAAGGTACCTGATCTCTATGAGTCATTTGAGGTATACACGGATGCTTATGGGATAGCTCTGGGAGCTGTGCTTATGCAACAAGGTCATGTTAATGCATATGAAAGCCGCAAGCTTAATCAAGCAGAATGGAATTATGCGACATATGAGCAAGCACTATTAGCTATAGTTCATGCATTGAAGACGTGGCGGCACTACTTGAGATGTGGTACCAGTAAAGAGCCGCGCAAGTTTGTGGTATATACTGACCACAAGCTTCTGAGATTTTTGCAGAGCCAAGCTGAGATTAGCCCTAGGCAAGCTAGGTGGCTTGACTTTTTGTATGAGTTCCATTTTAGTATTGAGCATACCCCTGGAAAGGATAATCTGGTTGCAGATGCCTTATCCAGGATTAAGCATTTGAATACTTTGATGGTAGGGGAGAATGATCTCTTCCAAAGGATTATAGTGGCATGTCAAGAGGATAAGCAACAACCCGTAGTAACCAAGTTTGGGGATTGGTGGACTGAATAAGATGGGTTGTATTTTTATAAATTAAGGATTTATGTTCCATTGCATGCTAATCTTTGAGAATTGACATTATGTGACCATCATGAAACCCCACAAGCTGGGCATGGGGGTGAGTGGAAGATGTATGAGTTGGTCAAGCGCCACTACTACTGACGAGGCATGAAGGAACAAGTCCAGAACTTGGTTTCACATTGCTTGACATGTCAAGCTATTAAAGCTGACCATGGTCGTACCCCGGGACTATTGCAACCTATACCTATACCATTGCAAAGATGGGAGTGTATAAGTATGGGCTTTAAAGTCGCTTTGTCTAGAACCATAAGGCAAAACACTGAGGTGTGAGTGATTGTTGATTATCTAACTAAGTACGCCAGATTTATGGCCTTAAAGGAAGATGCTACGGGTCCAGATGTAGCAATTACATATATGAGATATGTTTTTCCTATTTTTGGTTTGTCTTTATCTATCATAAGTGATAGGGATACCAAGTTTATGGGTCACTTTTGGAAGGACCTTATGAAAGGCCTTAAGGTGCGATTAAGAATGAGTAGTGGTAACCACCCGCAAAGGGATGGTCAAACTGAGAAAATCAACATGATCCTGGAGGATATATTGAGGAGCTTTGTCCATGAACGACAAACTCGTTGAGAAGAGTATTTTTCTTACCTAGAGTTTGCATATAACAACAGCCATCATACGGGGATTAAGATGATTCCCTTTGTTGCTATGATGGGGCGAAATCCCAGAATTTATGCCGGTATGCATAAGTATCTAAAGATAGATGCCGTCGTGAATATGTCGGATGACATGAACAGGGAATAAATTACTAATCGCATATTTCTTATTAGCCAGAATGACTTTAGCTAAACTTGCTCGATATTAATCTCAAAACTTTCTGTGGTTTAGCTAAACTCTATACATTTTTCCTCTCATACTTTCTAGCGTTTAGCTAAACTAACCCAAACATCATCCCAAAAATTTCTATGGTGTGGCCAACAGAAAATATTAAACCAAATTACAAAGGGTAGTGCTAAGGGTTTATGAAATCATAAAGCCGCGCCACACAGTAGAACAACCATTAAGCAACACCGCCAACGGGCGGGGCTAGCCTAGGACTAGCAGGTGCATATAGCACTGTTGCACCTAGGACTTGAACCCTCGTCTATGACAAAGGGTGGCCAATAGTAACGCCTTTTATGTTTAATGACAGTATTTCTTGTGTACTTTTCTTGGGTAAAGGAAATGCCATTTAATTTGCTCAATTACATCACTGACTTCCCTGATGATCATATCTAACTACACTTGAAAATCTGATTTCCTTCATGTTTACAATAAAGGTTGCAGTAGCTTCTTTCAACCAAAAAACCAGATTGAAAAGCCAGTCCATATGTGCTGCTAATGTTATTATAATCACGTTAGAGTACGTTCATGCCCCTTTATGCACTATATGGAACTTACCTTCCTGGAAAACAATACGAAAGCATTCATTGTAGATCCATGGAATGATGAAGTATGCTATGAACTCAAGCATGATATGATTATACATTTTTGTGAGTCAAGGTCATTAGCCGTTGGCGCTTTGATATTTATAACTTGTGGGCATGCAAACCCATGGCACTTCCTCCTCCTAACATCAACATCATATTATGCTTTTGGCAATTTGAGACCTTTTTAGACATGCAAAATGTAATCAGCATAAGTTCATTTGGTTTGGTACTGCTCATCACATGTCACATGAGCAGAAATCCAAATATTGTGAATAACAAACAGCCTGCTCGTGGACAAAATATTCTTTTGGGAAATGAAAGCCATTTGAAAGTTGAAGGAGTAGATGTAAAACTCTTAATGCCAAATGGGGAATTGAGAAAGGTACGGAGGTACTCTATGTCCCACACTTGAAGAATAATTTGTTATCTGTTGCCTCCTTCACTGATAGAGGTCTTCGTGTAATATTTGACGAGGATGAAGCATTAATTGTTACTAAGGGACAGCACCCCAATTTAATTGGCCGAGCAAAAAGAGAAGGCAGACTTTATAAGTTTTGTGGGTCATATGATTGCTGCTGAAAATCAGAATAAAATGAATAAGGAAGAGAAGGAGCAGATTTGATGGCACGAGAGACTTGGCCACCTCTCATTCGATTGCATGGATAAAATGAAAACAAAAGATATGGTGAGAGACTTACCGCTTTGAAGTTTTTTATTATTGTTGTGAAGGTTCCAAACTTGGAAAGATGGCGAGACTCCTGTTACAATTAGTACACTCTCGATGTTTGCGGATCCATAGGTACCAGCAATAGGAGGAGCAAGATATTGCGTGATATTCATAGATGATTTCACAAGGAAGGCGTGGATTTATTTTATAAAGGCAAAATCGGCGATCTTGGAGAAGTTTAAGGAATCTTAGAAATCTTTCAAGAATATGACAGGCATAAAGTTCTGAATTTTTGCTTAAATGATAATGGAGGAGAGTACACATCTAAAGCATTCAATGAATATCTCCATAAGGCAGGTATAGAAAAGCGACTAACAACGCCTCATACGCCGCAAACAAAGTGGTGTCGTAGAACGCAAGAACAGATCCATATGTAACTTAAGGTAAGCATTTACCTTGAAGTTTTTAGCAAAGAAGAAGAAGCAAAGACACAAAGTACAAACCGCACTATACTTGATTAATAGAGCGCCAACAAAGTCATTAATTAGCATCACTCCGGAGGAAGCATTTAGAGGTATCAAATCAACCGTAAAACATTTGAAAGTTTTTGGATGTGGCGTATGAATCTAATTTTGATGATAGAGCCATACCTTGCATATTTGTTGGCTACAGTGAAAAGAGGAAAGCCTATAAGTTATGGGATCCAATAAACAAGAAATTGATTATATCTCGAGATGTCACATTTGATGAAAAGAATGATGGATCCACTGTTCTATATCCATGGATCAAGGGGAGAATCCTTTTCCAACTTTCGAGGATGTTCTTGACAGGCTTCCGGATCAGCCGCAAACACCGCAGGTGGATCAAACTAAGAAAATCAAGGTTGTCACATTCAAAGATGAAATAGGTGAAGGGTTTTGGTATTATAACAAATCTGCGGATCAGCCAAGTACAAGTAGTGGTGCGGATGCTCAAAATCAGGAAGCAAAGTTTAATAAAGTTTTCAGCTCCTTCATGGTATTCTCCACCTCTCATGCAGAGCAAGATGAGATGTGAAGAACAAAAGCATGGCAACTTCGCTTTCATGACGGAAATTTTGAATGCTTCGCTTCCTTCCTTATATGAAGAGGCTGCTAAATACCAAGAATGGCAAAATGCAATTAATGAAGGGTACAAAGCTCTTATCAGAAACCATACGTGGGTCTTGGTTCCTAGACCACAAAATCAGCACGTAATAGGCTCAAAATGGGTCTATAGAATAAAACATAGGGCTGATGGCAGCATGGATAAGTACAAAGCAAGGCTGGTTGCAAAACGTTACTCACAAAGGGAAGGAGTCAACTACGAAGGAAAATTTGCTCCCGTTGCGAAGATGGCAACAGTAAGAACAATCGTTGCCTTAGCTGCAAATCAATTGGCCATTACATCAAATGGATGTAAAGAATCATTCTTACACGGCAACCTCGAGGAGGAGGTCTACATGGAGCAGCCATTAGGTTTCGAGGTGCTTGGTAAAGAAGCATTTGTTTTTAAATTGGGGAAATCTTTGTATGGGTTGAAACAAGCACCTCGTGCTTAGTACAGCAGAATCCATGATGTTCTTGTGCATAAAGGATTTAGGAGAAGTGACGCGGATCACTCTTTATATTTGAAGTTGAATGGTAGTGAAATTTTGATAATCGTCATTTATGTTGACGACCTCATAATCACAGGTAATTCTGCTTTCTGCTGGAAAAATTTCAGAAGTGAAGAAATGCTTGGAAGCGAATTTGAAATGTCGGACTTAGGACTCCTGCATTATTTATTTCCTTGGAATAGAGGTATAGCAGCATGATGCAGGAATTTTTCTTTCGCAAAGCAAGTATGCTCGTGAGATTTTAAAGAAATTTCATAGAGATTTCATATGGAAGAATGTAAGCCATTGGGCTCCTTTTTTGCTTGCTGCGTCTCCTCCTCTCTCCATTGTGTTTTGCTGTTTAGATCATCTTCTCCACTCAACACATGTAACATGTACTAGTTGTTCGAGTTCTTTTTATGTTTCTTAGACACAGTGAACTCTCTCTGTTTTCCTCCATTACCATTCTTTAATATTCCCTCTCACCACCACAGTTCTAACACGTGTTGGTCTTTTAGGTTGGATATTCCATAGAAATCAGATCCAGACATTGCTTAGTTTACTACTTCGTTTTCTTCAATTTGCTACTTTCAAATGCCTCCATGTGAGTAGAGGATGGAGTAGATAGGCGTGTGTTTTGCAACAGAATACAACCAAAGCACCATCGATCGTTTTTTTCTTACAAAAATTTGGAAACATGAGACAGCGTGGAAGAGTTGTTTCTAGAGATGGAAAATTTGGGATATCCAGCAGACTTTAGGTATATATAATACGATCATGGATGGCTATGTTACACCGTGGCGAGAACAGATGTCTAGAGATTTTTAAAAAATCAAGGTATAACAAGTGCATATGGAGATTATATATTTGGATCTTAGTGGTGGTGTGTAAAGAACGTTCATTTTTCTTCTCGTTGAAATGTTTAACTTCTTTTGGCGTTATATTCAATTGCCGTTCTAGAACATTTTGGGCTCTCTGACGCTGCATTCTATCATCTTACAGGATACAGGAATTCAGCCAACGATAGTGACATACGGGTGTCTTATCCACCTTTTCATAAAGGTTTGCTCTTCTAGACAAAGCATGATTCTTACAATCATAATGAGAACCCTCTTTCTTGCATTTATATTTGTGTTAGAGTATGGAATCTCTACGTATATCTGCATGTTTACACGTACAAATACGGTAGAAGTTAATGTAGCATTTACTCAATGATTTAATGACAAGTTAGTGGATTACATGCGGCCATTTATGACAAAAGACCTTAATTGTGCTCACCATTTTCTCCAACAGAAACATGTCCCCCACATGTCCCCCACATGTTTCTCCAACAGAAACAGGGTTTGCTCCAAGAATACGGAAGTGACCCCTCTGCTCTACGAGGGTGTGACATGGAAATCGTCGCCCCTTGATCTGGCATATGTTTGGGATTATTCCCACATCTGAAGGCCACATGAATTTAAAATACTTGAGCGATAAAATGCCAAAAAAAAGCCTTGCCAAGTTGCCAAAATACCTTGCCAAAAATATTTCGCGAACACTGTTTGTCCGGCGGGAAAGTCGGAGGAGGTTGCTCCTCTTCTCTTCCAAGGTAAGTTCTCTTCTCGCTGGATCTCTGTAGCTTTTGCATACTTGAAGGAATTTTTGCATACTTGAGGCCAACTATTATCTTCAACAGGGCTAATGCAGATTTTTTCATCACACCATTTTCTTTTGGCAACATCCTTCGATGTCTTTTGTATGCCATATTTTGTGCAGGTGAAAGACTTGCTTGTCCAATGCAAGAAATGTGATTCTAGAAATTTGTTAAAAGTAACAATCATACATCAATATGAATGTGACATATATGAGAATTATTAGGAGATAGAAACTAGTGTAGCTATAGAGAACAATTTAGAAATAGAAATGATTCAAACCAAGCTCTTACATCTTGGCTATAGCAGTTGGAATGCTAAAGAACAAGTATAGTTGATGAGATTGTAACAATAACTTCTCATTGCCATTTGTAGAAGCGCATCAATTACATAACCAATGGCTTAGTATCTTTACTGTTTTTTAATTCCTTTTGCAACCTTTCTGCAGCGACATGGAGGCATTGAATATCAACATCGAGGCATTGAACCAGAAGGTAGACCTACTAAGAGAACAATTGAATTTGGTCGATACGGAGGTTAAATGGACCAAAGCCCAAATAGAGACATTACAGGATGAGGTCAATTTCTCCACCATGTGTTTTAGGAATAAAGAAAAAATTAGCTATTAATCCTTTGCTTTGCCATGTACAGGTACGCCAGCTAAACAGAATGGCAAGAAGAAGATCTAGGTGGTACCCCTTTGCTCCTTGTATGTCAATACAAACGGATTCAGGGCATGAGACAAAACTTCTCCATCGAATCGAAGCATTGGAATTCCAAGTTTCAATACTGGACTTCTCAGTTATCCTTTTTAGAGATTTCAACTGCCATGGAAACAATTTGTTATTAACTTTTCAGTCAAAGAAACAGAATAGTAAATAGAAAAAAATAAAATAAAATACTAACCAGATTGTAAAAATGTAACACCGGACTCTCAACGTTTTCTGAACTTGAAGCCTTCTCCTTGAGAGACATCTGATATTCAAACCACTTTTCAGTCAAAGAAACAGAATAGTAAATAGAAAATAAAAAAAAATACTAACCACATTGAAAAAATGTTCCATCGGATTCTCAACGATTTCTGAACTTGAAGCCTTCTCCCTGAAAGACATCTGATATTCAAACCAACAAACTATACACAATCATAAATTAACCATGAACTTAAACCAATTAAAAACCTCTATACCACATTTTTTGCGGCGGCGGGTTGGTTTTCAAGGTTGTCCATTTTAAAAAGGATATGATATAACTCTGCCTTATTCATATTGGCCTGCACAATACTGCACAATAGATATATAAAAGGTGGTTAGCTTGTGTGCGGGTCATTTATTGTGATGTAGGAAATAATCGTTCTAATTTTCCACTATAGAAGAAGATATCCAATGTGCTTGAGAAAGAAAAATGCTATTATGCTTTGATGGCTGAAGTTTTGGTAGCAACAGACCAGAGTTGGGAAGCATATCAAATGGACATCAAAACCTAATCCTTGAATAGCAATCAGAAGGAGTAAAAGCTCCAGGTAAATGTGATCACCTTGGTAAATTATAGAAATCACATGAACAAGCAAATGAATTTTCTTACATGTTGAGCCAGTATTGAAACTTGGAATTCCAATGCTTCGATTCGATGGAGAAGTTCTGTCTCATGCCCTGAATCCGTTTGTATTGATATACAAGGAGCAAAGGGGTACCACCTAGATCTTCTTCTTGCCATTCTGTTTAGCTGGCGTACCTGTAAATGGCAAAGCAAAGGATTAATAGCTAATTTTTTCTTTATTCCTAAAACACATGGTGGAGAAATTGACCTCATCCTGTAATGTCTCTATTTGGGCTTTGGTCCATTTAACCTCCGTATCGACCAAATTCAATTGTTCTCTTATTAGGTCTACCTTCTGGTTCAATGCCTCCATGTTGATATTCAATGCCTCCATGTCGCTGCAGAAAGGTTGCAAAAGGAATTAAAAAACAGTAAAGATACTAAGCCATTGGTTATGTAATTGATGCGCTTCTACAAATGGCAATGTGACAGGGGGGCCACAGGGGGGCGGATAATATACTCTAGCCTAAAGGATAAACATAAGCAGTCCTTTCAAAGAGAAAATAAGTCTGACGTCACTTCGTACTCTGAACCAGTGGCCAAGAAGACAAAAGCTTCATGACTTCATAGTTTAGTTTTTCTTTTTTTCATTTTTATGTAACATCTCTAGAAGGCTGCAAATGCGCCCCTAGGTGCACATGATTGCTGTACAAAATGGTCTCATAGACCCAAGAGGTCTTTTGTAGACATTAGTATAATCTTTCTTTCTTTCTTATAATCTTTCTTTCTTTCTTATAATCTTTCTTTCTTTCTTTCTTTCATCTCCCAATGCATTTAAAACCAGGACACCAATATCCAGTTAATTGAGATGTCTGCAGGAAGTTCACGCTGTATGTCTTCTTCTCAATAACATTGGACCAGAATATCTTTGTTCAACTCTACCCCTCGGCGAATGCCCGTAATACCATGCTCGAGCCCGGACTTCACGCTTGCGAGGTCAAATGTAATTCGGTTTGGACGAGAAAGGTCCTTCTCTTGGGGTAATATACATACATTCTTTATAGAATGACCTCATAGAAGAAAATCGCCACTCGAGGCTATTTTCTAGGTTGTATTGTGTAAATGTTAGCCTGGCGACATGCGAGAATGCAAGGAAATGCTCCATCTCGGCGTCGGTTGGATCATGATCGCTACTTATTTCAGCCCTCCATGCGAGAATGCAAGGAAATGCTCCATCTCGGCGTCGGTTGGATCATGATCGCTACTTATTTCAGCCCTCGGGCTGCTTCAACAACATACTTTTTATTCCAAATCGGACTTCCAATGGATGATTCCATGCAAAAGCACATTTTTGGACTATCAAGACCTAGTGAAGCTTGGAGCAAGTTTCAATTTGCTTTATGTGACACTAAATTGTACAAGGAAGAATTCTTGAGAGATCAATTAAGTACACGGATGTTGAAGGAACATAAAATTGAGCTTTGTTATGTACAAGAAAAGCAAGTATCTAGATTGATAGAATGAAGCGAGAGGAGTGAGTGGTCTCACATGCCCAATGATATGGTAAGGCACAAATAGGTCTTCTAAGCCAAGCCACAACACTTGGCTTGCAAGCACAAGCCCCAAGCCCGGTGCTCAACGCAAGGGGTTCGAAAAAAGCGATTGATTGCATCAATCAAGCAATAAGAGCACAATCAGTCTTTGTCCGGACCTTAGGCGGGTTAACATCAATGGCAACTTATAACTCAAAATGAAACAAACTTAGGATACATAGCATGATAGAGGACATATTTATACTAAAGCTTATTCAAGGTATTAGAGAAACAAAAAGATAAAAGCCCTTGCCTGGTATAAACATGTACATTTGGATCTATATTATGCGCCCGCATACTCTCAAATGTTGATCTTGCATTGTGTTTATCCCCACGCCTAGCATAGTACCTCACAAGCAGTGCAAATTCGCGCCTCTTAGGCTGCAATAATAGACACCTCAACTTAAAATTACATAGAATCAATTCCATCCACAATAGCAGTCAGCTCTAGTCATGAATGGACTAGTTGATTCCACCAATCGTGCTCTAGTCCTCAATAAATCCGACCATGTTGGTGCATATTACTTCTATAAAGACAAAGGTAGCACATGATATGTATGAACAATTTTTTTAATTAAAATTCTCTTCTCTAAGTTAGGCTTATGGGTAAATCCCGTCAAAGATCTGCCTGCTAAAAAGAAATTCTATAAGGATAACTTCCTAAATATATCAGCAGATGGTTTCATCGTAAGACCTGGTTATTTGGATATTGATTTGCCGAATAAAGTGAGATACTCTATGGGGCAGTTTAGAGTGTCATCTCACCAGTTGAAGATTGAGGTTGGTAGGGCGAAAAATATTAGTCGTGAACATCGGAAGTGCCCAATGTGCGATTTAAACATGGTTGAGTCAGAAGAACATTTATTTTTACTTGCCCAACCTACTACATTATTAGAGGCAGATATCATTGTCTTTTTAGAGACCCCACATCTGTTGAGTGGAGAAGATGATCTGAACTGCAAAACAGAATGGAGAGAAGAGGAGACGCACCAAGTAACAAAGGAGGAGCAAGAAGCTTATGTATTACACTAACTCATGAGATGTACATATATATATGTGCCACGTCCTCATGTTGGGTGGCAAATAGGGAAAAAAGGTAAAGAATGGGGGACCCATGGGCTAATATAAAATGTCCCATGGGGTACAACGTTAAGTTACAACGTTAAGTTACAATGACTTAACATGTTCAATATATCACATTATACTAATCTAACACTCCCCCTTAATGTGATATTTCAGACTCCTCCTTCCTCACGCCAAGAGCCAACCTGAAATCTTCAAACTTGGCTTTTCGTAATGGCTTTGTGAAAAATACGCAATTTGATCTTCGATCTGCGGTATTGGATGTCAATTTCTCCACTCTCAACCTTTTCTCGTACAAAATGGTAGGTCGTCTCAATATGCTTAGTTACGCCATGAAAAAGGATTGTTTGCAATGCATTATCTTTGCTCATATTATCGGTGAAAATGCAAGTGGGTCTCTTTGTCATTGATCCCAATTTCTTCCATGAACTTTTGAATCCAAACGGATTCACATGCCGCAATGCTACAACCTTTATATTCGCTTCAGCGGTGCTAATTGCAACGAGTGCTTTGTCTCTTACTTTTCCAAGTTCTGACACCATTTCCAATTGAGAATGCATAACCACTTGTGGATCTTCTCGTGTCCACACAACCAGCCATATCCGAGTCCGTGTATCCAACTACATCAAAGTGACTATTTGATTCATACAAGATACCAAAATCATGTGTTCCCTTGATGTATCTCAGCAACCTCTTAGAAGCAATCCAATGTGTTTGAGTAGGATTAGCCAAAAATCTACTCAATACTCCTACATAAATGATATATCAGTGCTGGTCACAAAGTGAGATAGTTCAAGCTTCCTACTAATGCCCCTGTAGAGTGTTGCATCAAATGATTTTGCACCTTTCTCATGAGCTGAAAGTTTAATGCCAACCTCCATTGGCGTAGAAGCTGGTTTAGCGATCTCCATGTGGAATTTCCTTAGTAAATCTGCTGCATACTTTTTTCGACGGATAAAAATTCCATTGGCAGCCTTACGCACTTCAATGCCCAAGAAGTAGTGTAACTCTCCAAGATTTGTCATGTCAAAGAACTCTCCAAACTGTTCTATCTCATGTTGAATCAACTTGAGAGAACTGCCCGTGACAATGAGATCATCTACATATACTACGATCAAAGTAATGTCATCACCATCATGCTTAATATAGAGGCTAGAATCTGCCTTTGCTCCTTACAAAGTTTTTGCTCAATAAGTAACTATCAAGTTTGGAATACCAAGCTCTAGATGATTGTTTCAGCCCATATAATGCTTTATTTAGTTTGCAAACAAGATCGTTACCTTCGTGCTTGTATCCGGGTGGTTGCTCCAAATAGACCAACTCCTTGAGCTCTCCGTTCAAGAACGCGCTTTTCACATCAAGTTGATACAACTTCCATCCAAATTGAGCTGCAAGCGATATGGATAACCTCTTTGTTTCCATTTTGGCTCTAAGGAGCATAGGTGTCTAAGTAATCTTCCCCTTCTCTTTGAGCAAAACCTTTTTGCCACCAGCAGCCGGCTTTGTGCCTTTGAACAGTCCCATCGCATTATACTTTAGCTTATAGACCCATTTGCATCCAATGACATTTCTATCCTTTGGTCTTGGTACCAATTCCCATGTATTGTTGACTAGTATGGATTTGTACTCCTCATCCATTGCGTCCTTCCATTCCTTAGAATGTCCTTCCATTCCTTAGAATGTCTGGCATCTTCAAATGAAATGAGTTCATGAATATTGGCAAAATTGCATTGATGAGCTGCTACACTTGCTTCGGACTCAATATTGCCTTGGCTTCTTGTAAATGGTCTTTTTGCCCAAGGTGCCACATGAGTAGTTGGGGCTGATTTTGCATTCAGGTGAGTTGCATCGGACTTTTGCCGTTGGCTTTTCACCAATATCTTCTTTTGCCACTTCTTTACCAGCTCTTCTTTCATAGGTAAGCACTTTATCGGGCCAAACTCTTGGTTGACATTGAGGCGTAACATGCCTGTTTTGATCTAATCCTTCATCTTGTTGCCATTTAAGTGGAAATTCAAATATTTCCTCCTCTTGCTCTTGCTGATCGGTGTGATGATATTGGACTGCGGCGTTCTCATCAAATGTGGCGCCGCGAGACAATGATTTTACGCTTAGCGGGGATCCCATAATCTGTAAGCCTTGGCCCTCAAACTATAGCCAAGCATGGTACAAACTTTTGCTTTGTCATCGAATTTCTTCCTGCCATCCTCCTTAAAGACATGCGCTTAAGCTTTACATCCAAATACACACAAATGATTCACACCTGGCTTTCTTTTGTAATAAACCTCATGTGGAGTCTTCCCATCTAAAATTCTTGTCCCCGCTCTATTCAGCAAATACACTGCGGTGAGTCTTTGCTTCAGCCCAAAAACGATGCGGCATCTTCCATTGAGCCATTAGGCAATTTGCCATTTCGCAAATTGTCCTATTGCGCCTTTCTACTACTCCGTTTTGTTGTGGAGAGCGAGGCGTTGTCAATTGCCTTTTGATCCCATTGTCTTCACAAAATTGTTCAAACTTTGTGGACAAAAATTCTCCTCCATTATCGGTCCTTAGCGTGAGTATTTTACGCCTTTTTTGATTCCACTTCTTCCTTGAAGGCTTTGAAATGATAAAAGGCCTCTCGATTTTGTTTTTGAGAAAATAAACCCACATTCTTCTTGAGTAATCATCCACTAACAAGAAGAAGTATAAGGATCCACCAATGGATTTTGTTGGCATAAAGCCGCAAAGGTCAGCATGCACTAATTCCAATGGTTTTTGCGCTCTATATTCAGATTCTTGAGGAAATGGAACCCTATCTTTGTTTTCCAAGAACACAAGGCTCACAAATCTGTTTTTCATCATGTATTTGAGGTAAACCATGCATTTTTTTCTTCTTTGGGACAGCGTCGCAAACTTCCATAAGCGATATGGCCATATCTTTTTTGTGCCAAATCTACGATTGGCTGCTGCTACACTGCTACTATATTGGCCTGATTTTGGGCGGGGACAATCTCCATTTTATATAGATTGCCTTCTCTTCTTGCACGAGCAATCACCTTCATCTTTCTTATCATCTTCATGAATTCTTCACTTGGCTGAAAAATTATTGCTTCGTCTTCATCAAAGAAAACCTTGAAACCCTTACGAGTAATGCAAACAGCGTAAAGCGATTCCTCTTCAAATCCGGTACAAGTTTGACATTTTGAAATGTCACAATGGCATCTCCTTCTCCTTTCACCCTTACATTTCCATTCCCTTCTATTGCTAGCGAGGAATCATCTCCCAAAAGGATTTTGTCTCCATCATACTTTGTGAATTTTGAGAAAAGGGATTCATCACTGTTACATGAGTCGAGCAGCCACTATCCAAACAAGCAACGCACCTATCAGACTTGTATCTTACATGATCGACTTCATCTACGAACATTGCAAAATCTTGTGCAGCCGTAGGGGTTTTCTCCTTTGAGCTTGATGTCGACCCTTCTTCAAGGTAATGCGACTCCTTTTCAAGTTTCATTTTCAATATACTCTTCTTTAGAGGGCAATCATTTACCATATGGCCAATTTCATCACAACAATAGCATTTGATATTTTTGTTGGAGTATGAACTCCAACGTTCGCCTCTCCCTCTATTCGTACGGCCTCTTTCATGGCCTCTTCCTCGTTGAGGTTCTCCTCGTTCTCCTCGTTGAGGCTGATAAGATTGAGAATCGGTCTTGGCGGTACCTTCTTCTTGGTGTTGGAAATTTCTCCGATTTCCTCGACCCCTACTCCCCTACTTCTTGATTTATGCGAAATTTCTTCTTGATTGGCTGAAATTAACCTGCTCCGTTTGTTCCAAGATTTGTGATCTCAAAACTTTTCTGCTTTGTAAGGCTGCTGCAAGCTCTTGAAGCTAGGCTCACTCTCCCGTGCTTGAAAAGCATCAAGGAAGTGCTCATATTCAGGTGCTCCTTGATATATAGCATTTAGGAGCTCGGCCTCTTCGACTTCAACTCCAATAGAAGCCAATTGTGCAGTGATCTCTGTGATCTTCGCAATGAAGTCACTCACATCTTTACATTCTCTTAGCTTTAGACTATTAAGCTGATTTCTTGCTGTTTTGCTTCCTTGTATGATTCTTGGTCTCATAGATTTGCTGAAATCTGCGCCAAGCTTCACTAGCACTTTTCACTCCAAGTATGTGCCTTTGCATGGAATCATCCACTGCAAGTTTGATGAGCAGCAGGGCCTTTTTGTTCAACTCCTCCCATTTGTCATCTTCATTTTGGTCTTCACCAGCTACTACATCCCAAACTCCAGCAAGATCAAGTGCCAAAGTCATCTTCTCCTTCCAAATAGAGTAGTTCTTACCTTTAAGCAAGAACTTTTCATTCATGAACACCTTTTCCAGGCTGTCCATTATAAAAAAACACAAGCCTCTTCTAATCAAAGCCACAAATCTGCAAACCCCTACTCTATCTTCAACATGCAAGGCAATATGCAAGCTGCTGCAAGAAATCTTTCAGATTTTACACTCAAGGGCTGCTTTTAGCTTGGTTACCGCTGCACGCAACTCTCCATAACAGAAGAATGATTAAGGATGCTTCTCTCTAGGCTCAAACATAAGTTAGGGTTAAAATCTGCTCTGTTTTTCACAAGGCAGAAAAACCTTCTCAAAGTACTTCCTCTCCTACACAGAATGAAGCTCCCAAGGATGGAACACCGCTCTGATACCAAATGTTGAGTGGAGAAGATGATCTGAACTGCAAAACACAATGGAGAGAAGAGGAGACGCACCAAGTAACAAAGGAGGAGCAAGAAGCTTATGTATTACACTAACTCATGAGATGTACATATATATATGTGCCACGTCCTCATGTTGGGTGGCAAATAGGGAAAAAAGGTAAAGAATGGGGGACCCATGGGCTAATATAAAATGTCCCATGGGGGTACAACGTTAAGTTACAACGTTAAGTTACAATGACTTAACATGTTCAATATATCACATTATACTAATCTAACAACATCTCTACGACAGCTGGTAGAATATTACGATCAGAAATGTGTATCTCACTTTGTATATGAACTATCTCTAGAAATGAGAATCTCAAAGAAAAGAATCCAATGGGCCTGAAGCAAACAGAAATAACTAATTTCTTTTCATCTGAGTCAATCGATGATAAGATGATAGTGGAGTCAGCACAGAAGAAGAAGTATCCTGACCCTAAAGGGGTGACTTTGGCACTGTTTAAGAAGATAAAACGATCAGCAGCTATGAAACATAAGAGGTCTTTCCAGAAGAGGCCGAGCATCAAGCATCAAAGCAAGCCAAGAAGGGGTATTATGAATTACTTTGCAGCAGTCACAGGAACGAATGGGCTATCTCCATCAAACCCTATCTGAGCAGATTCTTAGATTTTCACTATAAGTTTTGTTAACTTGATATTTTTGTTTCCATACTTTAGATAACAGGAGGGCTTTCCTCCTGGAGGTCTTGAATTCTGTTTGTGTTATGGTCTCATAGACCCTTCGGGTCTTACGTAGACGTTAATAAATCTTTCTCTCTTTCTTCCATGTCCAATGTAGACATTTTGTGTGGAAAACCAAACAGAAGTAGAGTGGCTTAATTTTACATCAAAAGAATGCCTCTGAAAGCATATCAATTCTGAAGTCCATTTGAGGAAGGCAATCTCAAGGCTACTGTTGAAGATAGTGATTGGCATCCAACGGGGATGCTGATCTGGCAGAATGATCTGGGTGAAACGCCATCAAACACAATGATTCATTCTGTAACTGTTCATTCCATATTTATGTATAGGGTTTTCCCCATCCGATGGGGGTTTTTTCCATCCTCGATATATCATATTTGTATAAGTGTGGAGCTGACAGCTGGCTGTAATGCCACGTCACGTAGGCAAAAAATCCATCCAAATCTGGAAATCTTTGAGGGGGGGATCTTGTCTTTGCTGGATTAGCTGTTTATATGCTTTTTGAGCTGTTCTTTTCATCGTTTAAAGCTTATGAGCTCAAACTTTTTACAAAAGACTACTAAAAACAGTGATGCATCCTCCTCTGATGTACCCAACATTACCCAGCAATATAATATTTGAGCTCATTGCAAAGGGAGCAGAGAATGACCCCACATTTGTCTCTTGGTCTATATATTTTGGTTAATGCAAGAGAGGCAACAACTTGCTGCACAAAAGTTTTGGGAGTAAAACCTGATCCTGACCCAAATGAAGCATGCCAAGTCATCCTTTTCAACATTGCTACAACCAAAACCTGTAAAATGTTAGGTTGAAGTGCTGAAAAAAACTTTTTTAATACTATGGAGCTGGACAAATGGGCTTTGAGCCTTGGGCAATCTTACCCATCAGAAGTAAAAGATTTATATAGCGAGAGGGGCTGGCTGGATGTCTGCATAGTCCCTGCTCCATTTACCAGATGGAGTATGTTTGCACTCATGTTCTTTCCACGGAATAAAATGAAGATCTTGTTAAAATGTAGGAGATTTGATTACCGAATAAAATGAAAATCTAGATTTTGTTACAGATAAGAGGCAGTTGAAACCCAGTACAACTATTGACGAAAAATGTACGTGGTTTGGCAACAGCAAATGTAGGTAATTGCCAAGTGATAGTGATACTAAAAAATGGCAGCAACTTGGATGGAATATGTCACCCTTTTTCCACAAACTGGGATTCTCAATATAACACCTCCCACCATTTAAGCAAAGTCGCACAGCTACCACACTATAGCTCAATGCCCAACAATCGTCTGAGGTGTCATGAGGTAAAGTTGGAATAATTGTTATAATTTAGAATATATGTATGTGGCCGACAATTGGACCTCTTCGGAAGATCTAACCACCAAAAGACAATTCTACAAGGATAATTGTTTTAGAATATCTAGAGATGGTTTTCTTCGATGTCCTGGGTACTTAGATGCCTACTTGTCACATAAACTTAGAATGTACTAGGGCAGTTTCGTGTCTAGTCTCACCAGTAAGAGATTGAAGCTGGGCGGGCTGAGGGTAGGGCATGTGAATAAAGAGTCTGTCAAATTAGGAGAAGTGGAATCAGAAGAACACTTTATGTTTCTGTGCCCCAGCATACCATGAGATAAGAGGAAGGTACCACTGTCTTTTCAGGGAACCAACCACTTTGAGACAGCTCACGAACTTTTCAGGCCAGAAATGCCTTGCTTTGTATACATATGAACTCATCAAGCTCAGAAGAAATGTGCTCAAACAAAAAGAAATGGATCGAATTAAAGCAAACAGTAATAGGAAAAGGAAGTCAGAAGGGTTCACTTTCACTGAAACAATCAGAATAAGAAAAGGGCCAAAAAGGTTAAGAAAGGACAGTCCCGAAGGAAAAAAAGGGACACTAGGCATGTACAAAGCCATCACAGGCTTTTTTTCAGGCTGGGTGCATTTAAATTTGTAGGTTACAAAATCATAGATAAGCCTTATTTGCTAAGTCTTAGACGTTCCTTTTTGCTAGATTTAACTAGCACTTTCAACTAAGAGAATGCTCCAAGATGTTGCAGACTTGCTGTATTTATTTGGTTTCATAGACCACATGGGTCTCCTATTATTTGGTCTTATAGATCCTATGGGTCTCCCATCGTAGATGTTAACAAACTCTTTCTTTCTTTCTTTCTTATTAAACTATCAATACTAAAACTAGCTCCATACCTTTTCAATCTTATGGAAAGCTTGCAAAACCATTTGGAGATTGTTAGGATGGTTATCCAAGACTCGTTGGAACTCCACTGCAGCAGTTTCTCTTTCTTCATGCCAGACTGACCTTGATTCTCGCTGTACACCATCAGCAATCCACTTTTCTCTTGCTGTTTTCTTACTCCTGAGCCAGCGTCCATCATCTAAAGAGATTGTCAATGGATATCCTTGGAAAACAGCACCATCAAACTCAGCTGCCTTCAATGCAGATGCTTCTCGATCCAAACCTCCAAAAAAAACAAAGCAATAGCCTTTATTCCTTACAGGATTATGATCGCTCCTGATAAGAATCGTGTTTACAACTGGTCCAAACTGTCTGAAGTAGTACATGATATCCGATTTTTTGGCACCATATGGTAGGTTTCCAACAAATATTTTCCCTACTTCTCTTTCACTTTCAACTAGAACTTCATAGTTGGGCTCCAAGGCAACTAAATTAGCCTCCATGTTTCCATCCTTCTCCTCTAGTTGTTGTAATGAGTTCTCGGGAATACCGTCTACTGAAAATTGATCATCCATTGAATCCATCCACGACAAATCTGGGGCAGGTTTTAAAGACGAAGTTGCAAAGTTTCTTAATTGGGACAACAATGAGCTGTTAACTTCCTTGTCATTAGTTGATGAATCAGAAACAGATAAGCATTCAGAACTTCCATTGGTTGCGCTTTCTAATTCCCTTCTGCGTAGTGATCTGAGAGATCGCCGGATGCCTGCTTTTGTTCTATTTGGTATGTTGCTTTCGTTATATTTTTCGCTGAGCACATCAGATAAATCTAAAGAAGAGCAATCCTCTGCAGCTTCATCTTTGTGAACAACTGCATCCTTGTCGTCTGCCTGGGGCACAGGCTTTCTATGTAAAGATGGCAGTCTTTCCAAATTGCTCTTGGATACAATCAATGTGGAAGGCTTCTGTTGCAAATAAGGCAGTCTTTCTTTCTTGCTCTCCGCCACAACGTTTTCCTTCATCCTTGCTATGGAAATTAGAGGCCGCCATTCCAGAGTTCCCATGGTCAGTGACTGCATTATCTTGTGCAAATGTGGAATGGGTTTAAGTAATAGGGAAAGTTCTAGTCGAGGAAATTCCATGAGGGAATTTCTCGAGGCGGAGCCGCCAGACGAGGCGGCGCCCAAGTGGCATTGAAAGCTCTGAATCCGCCATAGCCAAAAAGCGAAGAAAATGGAGTCCCTTCTCAGCCCTGGAAGACTGACCAAGAACAGCTATGGCGATGCCGATCGCTGGCAAGAAAGAAGAAAGCTCTGTTCACTTTATAAAACCCTCCGCCTCACGGCTCTCTGCTATTCAAACTGCTCTACTTCAAACATCCGGCAAGAGTGCATCACTTTGATTTGCTCTCCTTAGCTATCTTTGGCTTCGAAGAAGAGATGTGAAGGAAGGGTCGCCGAGAAGAGCCGATCCGCCATAGTACTGAAGATTACGATCCGCCATAGTCCGCCATAGCCACAAAATTGCGGCGCCGCTATACACAAAGGGAGAGAATTGCGGGGTATAAAATCAGCAGAAAAATGCAGTAATTCTGCCTAGGTGTGCATTACGCATTACATATGATTTTGCATGGTTTAGGGTGATTTTCTACTGTAGTCATAAAATAAGACTGTCACATTGAGATATGACACCCTTTATGACTCCAAATCAAAAAATAGGACACATAAAATTAAAGTTGTTTTTCCACTATAAGGTGTCATAAAATAAAACACCATCAAAATTCTAGTGGAAAACCCAAAAAAAATAAGACATGTCTTATTTTAATGATAATTTTAATATATGTGACACTGTCTTATTTTATACCGGGGGAAATCCCCCGGTATAAAATAAGACTCAATTCCCCTTAAAAGGAGGAACCGAACCTATCCAAACCTAAATGGGACATGTCTTATTTTTAAAAGTAGAAAATCATTTCTTTCTTATTTACTTATGTGGCCCAATAGAAAAGCCTAAAATATGAGACACCACTCTAGTGGAAAATCACCCTTAGGGGAAATTTGTATGCCTAATTCGTATTTTGCTGATGTTAGTAAATGTTTTGGGGATTTCTCTCAGTTCGTGGTCGAGTTGTGTGGCAGTCCAAAAGTGGAAGAATAGCACCTTCATTTTGCTTTTCACGTGGAGCGTGTAGTGTAGGGAAGTCGTTATATATAAGAATGTCCTTTTACAGGAGGACATTTAAGTGAAACCCACGTCGACGCGCGTTAGGGTTCATTCTAGCGGCTCTGGCTATGGCGATGGCGCCCTGTTGGCGCCCTGCCTCTGCTGATGGCGCCCTTCTCCTGTGATGGCACCCTGCTCCTGCTTTCTTTCTTTGCTTTCTTTTGAAGCTTTTTTGCTTTCTTTTGAAGCTTTCTTTTCTTCGCAGCAGTTCTTCTCCGGCCATGGCTATGGCGCCATGAAGGCGATGGATCATTTTGCAGGTTAAGATGAGGCGCTATAGTTTGCAACTGCCGTGTTGAGCTCATGATCTTCATGATTTTAGAGCAATTCGGACCCAAAAGTACTGTGCACGATTAATATAAAGAGGTACTGACGTTTCTTGGGACAAAATGCAAGTAATGCGCTGGCCAATCCGGCCAAGCTTGCATGGAAAAGGTCAAGGCTGCCAAAAAAGCCACACTGATACAATCGAATCCACCAGAATAGAGGGGATTATTACTGAAAAGATGAAGATGGCGAAGAAGATATGCAAGATTCAAAAAATATATAGCAGAAACAAAGCTCGGGAGGAACTAAGATCAAAGACAAAAGCAAAATATGCAAGAATCGGGAAAAATGTGCTAGAAACAAGCCCTGATATGGGATTTTTTGCGAGAGTAGAAGCCAGAAGAGAAAATGGCAGAGGAATGAGCTGAATCTAGCACAGAATCAGACACATGCAAGGCGTGTATGCGGCATAAATGCAAGCAGAATGAAGTTGTGAACTGTAGCAGTTACATTTGTTGAGGAGATTTTTTTATCCTGTAAATGCAAATAGTCATGCACGGCTTTGTGTTCTGGCAGCCCCGCTCCTTTGCTTTCCTCTTTTCTGATCCTCTTTTCTGATCTATTACTAGGCTATGATTCACTGGGGTTCAATTTCCTAGCTAGTAAATAGAAATCTCTTGTAAATTAATCAAGAAATTAGAATGTAAAGCAGAATGAAAGTAGAGCAGCAAGTCTTTTAGAGTGCAAGTAAAGATCTTGGAATGCAGGTAAGATCCGAGAATGCAACTAAGCCTTTTAGAGTGCAAGTAAAGATCTTGGAATGCAGGTAAGATCCGAGAATGCAACTAAAAGATTGGAATAATATTGGAACTAGACATTCCTGAAAAGAATGTGCGTCACGTGGCGACACCTTACTGGTGGATAAGACAGAATGGACCCTAACCAAACTTTACGTGGTTGCCATGGCCAGTTGATACACTACTACAAAAATAGGTAGAAATGGCACAAAAGTGACATTTATCCTCCGCCTTTTTACCGGGCATAAACGTCACTTTTGTGCCATTTGGGGAGCACAAACGTCATAAATGGCACAAAAGTGACGTTTATGCCCGGTAAAAAGGCGGAGGATAAACGTCACTTTTGTGCCATTTCTACCTATTTTTGTAGTAGTGATAGGCTCCGGTGATTTTGCGACGCCAAGATTTGGGAAAGATTTTTTCGCAGGTTTTTTTTTCTCGAAGTTCCTTTGATATGTTTGTTCTTTTAGCAGCTTCGCTTGAAGGATATGTTGTGCTTGTTTCAGAAGCTTTGCTTCTTATGCCTATGTTTTCCTTCTGGGTTCTTTGCTTATCTCTATCTTTATGACACTGTGTATCTATGGAGCTCGTAGGGTTTGTGTAGGAAATGCCCAACTGATTTAAAGTTTCTTTCCGGTCTAAGGAAGGATTTGGGAGCTGCACAAAGCATTTCCCTGTGGAATTAGATTCCAGCTTCTATCTACAAAAGGTATATCATTGCAGAACTTGCAGGTGAAGACACAAAACCCAAATCCGAATCAGTTTCGGATTTCTCAGTGTGAAAGTGAAACAAGAAGAGAAGAAGACACTCTACTGAAGTGAGTAAAAAGATGTGCAAACAACCGTCAATCTATTGCATGCTAAGGTATTATGTTGTAGTTGGCACTTGAAATAAATGTGAACGGTCCATAGAATAAAGCTCGAGGTGATGGGGTTGAATAGTACAATAGTACAATTCCAGGGTAAGTAGCGAATAGCAGTTACCTGCTAGAAGTTCGAATGTGTCTTGCATAGACACCTAAGACTAGATTTCCCACATGATCCATACCCGGACTAGGCAGGGTGAACGCCATGGGTTACATGGAGGTGTAAGTTAGAATATACAGGGCTCGAACATCGATACAAGCCCGGGTTATATCAAACGTAGGTATTGTAGGAAGGCTCACAAAATCCAAGGCAGGCACCTTGATGACTCCAAGTAACTTACGATTCATATGAAAGCTCGATCGCTAACTTAGGCCATGACTATGGCTTAAATGAGGATGCCAATTCATTTGGAATGCCACAACAACGGCATAACGTCATGACAGAGAAAGGTCATGACTAACATTTCTAGGATGTAGGACAACGTTGAATCATAACCTTCAATGATATGTGGGTTAACAACATAGGGGCCATATAATAGCGGCTTAGAAGTCACAAGACGGTTAATGAACCTAAAGGAGTAAATGGATTGGTGACACTACTGAATAAAGGTCACAACCAAAGGGTGAATGGCATACGTTGTGTCACGCGTAAGGGTCGGGGTAACGAGAATCGGCCATGGACGTAGAAATCATATTGGAGAAGAAAATGAAGGTGACTGTAATTTTGCTTCTTCATCATCTGAAATAAAACCTGAATCTGAAGATATTTTTCATCTCGATTACGCAATTGCTGGACACGAGTATCTACAATCCATTTGGGTGTTACAGTGGAGTTTAACACTAGTGGTTCACTCAATATCCTGTGGTAACGCCAACTCATAAGTTGTGGTACCTAACCCTTTAACAATTTTAAAAGGTCCGGCATATCTCAGGTTAACTTGGGCACTCGCCTTTTAACCAATGGTTTAAGGGTGTTGATTCGTAATGATGAAGGATACACAGCCCTTAAGAACACATAGTCACCTTCCTCATAGGTAACATCGCCCGTGCTTATCAAAGATAAACTTGAGCACAATCTTGCGCTCTACGCAAGTTTTGTCGATACTGAAGCAAAATTGCATTCATGTCATCCGACATATTCACGACGGCATCTATCTTTAGATACTTATGCATACCGGCATAAATTCTGGGATTTCGCCCCATCATAGCAACAAAGGGAATCATCTTAATCCCCGTATGATGGCTGTTGTTATATGCAAACTCTAGGTAAGAAAAATACTCTTCTCAACGAGTTTGTCGTTCATGGACAAAGCTCCTCAATATATCCTCCAGGATCATGTTGATTTTCTCAGTTTGACCATCCCTTTGCGGGTGGTTACCACTGCTCATTCTTAATCGCACCTTAAGGCCTTTCATAAGGTCCTTCCAAAAGTGACCCATAAACTTGATATCCCTATCACTTATGATAGATAAAGACAAACCAAAAATAGGAAAAACATATCTCATATATGTAATTGCTACATTTGGACCCGTAGCATCTTCCTTTAAGGCCATAAATCTGGCGTACTTAGTTAGATAATCAACAATCACTCACACCTGAGTGTTTTGCCTTATGGTTCTAGACAAAGCGACTTTAAAGCCCATACTTATACACTCCCATCTTTGCAATGGTATAGGTATAGGTTGCAATAGTCCCGGGGTACGACCATGGTCAGCTTTAACAGCTTGACATGTCAAGCAATGTGAAACCAAGTCCTGGACTTGTTCCTTCATGCCTAGTCAGTAGTAGTGGCACTTGACCAACTCATACATCTTCCACTCACCCCCATGCCCAGCTTGTGGGGTTTCATGATGGTCACATAATGTCAATTCTCAAAGATTAGCATGCAATGGAACATAAATCCTTAATTTATAAAAATGCAACCCATCTTATTCAGTCCACCAATCCCCAAACTTGGTTACTACGGGTTGTTGCTTATCCTCTTGACATGCCACTATAATCCTTTGGAAGAGATCATTCTCCCCTACCATCAAAGTATTCAAATGCTTAATCCTGGATAAGGCATCTGCAACCAGATTATCCTTTCCAGGGGTATGCTCAATACTAAAATGGAACTCATACAAAAAGTCAAGCCACCTAGCTTGCCTAGGGCTAATCTCAGCTTGGCTCTGCAAAAATCTCAGAAGCTTGTGGTCAGTATATACCACAAACTTGCGCGGCTCTTTACTGGTACCACATCTCAAGTAGTGCCGCCACGTCTTCAATGCATGAACTATAGCTAATAGTGCTTGCTCATATGTCGCATAATTCCATTCTGCTTGATTAAGCTTGCGGCTTTCATATGCATTAACATGACCTTGTTGCATAAGCACAGCTCCCAGAGCTATCCCATAAGCATCCGTGTATACCTCAAATGACTCATAGAGATCAGGTACCTTCAGTACTGGACTACCCACCAAAAGACTTTTAATCCTTTCAAAGGTCTTTTGTTGAGCTTGACCCCACACATACTTTTGATTTTTTCTCAAAAGATCGGTGAGCGGGGCTACTACCTTAGAAAACTTAGACACAAATTTTCGGTAGTAGGTAGCCAACCTAGAAAACTCCTCGACTCATGAACATTCTCAGATTGAGTCCATTCTTGTACTGTTCGTACTTTGCCAGGGTCTGGAGACACTTCCTCCCACGACAAAATGTGACCCAAATAAGCAATCCTTTGCTTGAGGAAATCACACTTAGAGATTTTGGCATACAACTTGTTGGATCGCAACACTTTAAGCACTTGCTTTAGATGTTGAAGTGTTCTTGAGTTAAACCCTGGCCTATTTTAGGTGATGGTGTTACTAAGCGCCAATTTTCTTGGAAACTTTGTCCTTTAGTGAATTTTTCAGTTTGCACCACTTTCTTGCCTATTTTTTGAAAAATCTGCTTCTCTAGAATCCAATTCAATCGAAATCCCTGCTAGCCCTAGCAATCCGAGGTTGCTGCCATATGAATTCCTGTCAAATAATCTACAGATGGATGCAAATTTCTTTGTAATTCTCCAAGACAGAGGCAGATTAACTTGTGGCCATTTAAGAGGATCTGCTACTCCACTTTGGCAATCTCTGGCTACACAGAAATTGTTTACAGAGGAAAATTTCCATTCGGAATACGCATTTGTGCCGAGATGTGAAGAATTTGAGGTTGAAATCATTCAATCTTGGTTAGAGGAATTCATTGGGAACAAAAACACAGAAGCTACTGCTATTTTTCGAGTAAACTGTGATTGGACAGACACAAAATTGACAGTTAAATTATACAATGACGTAGATCTGGGACAATGTGGATGGTTGCTTCGATCTCTTAGTGATAGAATTGATTTAGATCCATTAAGCTTCCCCCTTTCAGTTTCTTTTCTCCATTTTCTTGAATTATTTTTCCCACCCCTTTTTCTTTCTTCCCACGTGTCACTGTTCAAAACTCATGAACCTTTTCCATGGAAATTAAAGCCAATTTTAGCCCTAAATTCCTTGCCTTTCTTCACGGTTTTGCTCAACTAAAAAACTCTGAGCGACCGATTTTGCTTCATCAGTTAAGACTTTTTGAAAAATTGTATGATTTTTGGAGATTTCTCTAACCTTCTCTCTGATGATCAGATCATGCATCCTAGAACTCACAAGGTTCCAGTCTGGGATAATCTGTCCAAGGATCCTGATCTATATGGTCGACTGCCATTTCTGCATCTTCCCTTGCCATATGGAGTTCTGAAATCTGTGAGAGATGTCTTCAGTGACAAAGCCTTGGATGATGCTTTATTGGAGGCTCGAACTGCTGAAGGGAACAAACAAGCTCTGTACCATGGTATTTCTTTAAATCTCCCTTTTGTTCATGCTAAAATGTCAACTCTAAAAGACACAGCTGTTCTAGTCAAAGTTAACAAATGTGGAATTAATCTTGGGAAACTGTGGACCTTCTGCCAAAACTTACAGAAAGGCATTCTCATCAAAGCCATGTACTGGCTAAACTATCCATTTATTATGATTGAATGTGATAACTCTAGAACAGCAAACTTCTTGCTAAACCGTGGTCATCTGGCTTTTGAGAGTTTTCAAATATGCTTTCTCAAATGGCACCCCATGCTAGATACAACCTCTTTTGAGTCCTTGTGCATTGCCTCAACTACTCTACATGGGCTTAATCCAATTTATTGGAATGAAGACTGTTGCAGGATTTATTCAACTCCATTGGCACATATATTTCAACAGACTATTCCTCTAAGAGACCTTCCCGTGCCTTCATTCAAATTGATCTATCCAAACCAGTCCCTACTACTATTCCCTTTTTTGATGCTTTTGGACAAAAATCAGTCCTATCACTAAGATGGTCAGGTTTGCCTCCTCATTGCCAAATATGTGATTATAGGCACTTTTGGTATGAAAATTGTAAGACAACCTCCATTAAGCAAGCAGATGTCACAGTAAATACAATTCCCTCAAAGGAATCAAATGAGACAGATATGTTCAAGACTACAGCAGAAACTTCAGCAGAAACTATGGCACATAAAAATATCAATTCACAAGATTTTCAAGGGCCAACTAGGTTTGAAGTTCCAATCAATAACCATGCTTTTGCTTGGCAAAAAGTGAATGGTTCTCAAAGGAGAATCCAAAAGAACATAATGGAAAAGGAAAAGGAAAAGCAAAAGAATATTCAGGGCATTGTTATTTCTGACTCGATATCAAGTAGAAGCACTTTAATAGGAGCAAATAAAAATGCTTCTGGTATAAAAGTCATACAGAAATATGGAGGATTCAGCCATAAAGGCAAAGCTCCTATGGATCAAGCTGCAAGATCAACTGAGAATCTACATTCCACTCTAGACAGAATTATTCAGGATGCTAAAAACCTGAATAATTCTAGATTGTCTAACTCACTGAATCTCAAACAAGGCAGTAAGGGAGATTCATTAATTAGATAAAGCCATACCGCCTATGACCACTATGGGTATAAAAGAAAATAAGAACTCAATCTCTCTGATTGAGAATTCTGCATCAAAGACAGAGAACTCAATACCACAGATCAAGACAAGGACACAAACAATAACCAGGATGTATTGGAGATTGCTAAACCAAATCAATCTGACATGGTAAATAAGGTCCTCTGCTACAACCAATTCCAGGTACTTGCAAATCTGAATACTAACCATGATTCTAATAAATCGTTGAATTCTGAAAATCATGAGAAGTTGATTGAACTTTCTGCTTATCCCTCATCCAATACACATGCTGACCTATTGTCTCAACCTTCTCTCTCAAACACTTTAGTCCAGCTTGAACCCCTCATTGATCTGGAAAAAAACCTATCTTCTGATAATTATGGCTGCCAATCCATTTCTTCTGATATTGAGAAGCAAATGGCTATATTACAAGAAGGTATATTGTGCATGAACTCAAGTCAAAGCTTTCAGGCTGCTCAAGATCAAGCTACAGAAAGTATGGATAGTATGACAGAGAAGGACATTGTTCTGGACACACCTGATCGACAGGCTTCTCATATCAACAAGGAAACTCCACAAAGTCTCAGCCCTGAGATCATCACCAATTCTCAAGTTATAGAGGAAGATGCTCAACATTCCGGGCAAGTACCTTTTAATAGTTCTAAAAAATGCTTGTTTGATAACTCCATAAACAAAATGTTTGAGTTCATCCCAGGGGGTATTTCTGATAGTGAGGATGAGATTGACAATAATATTGATAATAATAAAGAAAACTTGGGAAAAAATAGATGGGGAGATGATGAGCTGTTAAGGGATACCTTTCTTATAGCCCCGGGGGGATGCACTTATACATAAGGGGGGTATGGCATCTGCGTTCGGAGGGTAGCAAAAAACCCCCCTTGTATAGGCAATTTCAAAAGGCAATTTGACCCCTCTGTGTATAGATATTGCTCCAAGTCAGTGCCTAAAAACACCCCTAACCTCTAAGTATATGTACGCAAATGGTCCAAAAAACACCCCTCCGTTGAACTCTCATGGGTTGTACGCTGATCAAAGTTGAATCCCCCGGGCTTATAGCTAAACCTCCATCTAAAGCTTTGCCAGTCTTGAGGGATTCTAACACTCCTGCAAATAATACAAGAAGTAAAAAATTTAAACAAGCTTCTAAGAGGGCTAAAAAAAAGCAGTGAGAGTTATCTATTTCTCATTCTTCTATCTGATCATCTCTCATTTTTATAATGAAGATAATCAGTTGGAATTTGAGAGGAATTAAGGGTCCTCTCAAAAGAAGGAGAGCCATCTCTCAAATCAGACAATACAATGCAGACATTGTTTCACTACAAGAGGATAAGGGTTCTGCGTCAGGAAAATTGTCAGATAGTCTTCACAAAACAGGCAAGTGCCCGGACCCTAGTGGCTGACGATTTGCCTGACGACTATTATCTGGCGATAAAACGTCAGAATTGTCGTCAGAACTATCGTCAGGTTCCTGACGATTTTGCGTCAAAACAAACGTCACTAAAAACGTCAAATAAACCGTCATTATAATCGTCAAGCCACTCGTCAGGATTCTGACGATTTTGCGTCACCAAAAATGTCAGGAAAACCGTCTCTTTTTTCGTCAACTATTTCGTCAATATAAACGTCACAAAACACGTCACAATTAATGTCACAATAAACGTCACAAAATTCGTCACAATAAACGTCACACTTTTCGTCACACTTTTCGTCAGCACAATCGTCATCGTATGCGTCAGCAATTTCGTCAATAAGTTCGTCACTGCTTTTTGTATTGCTAGTGAAAAAAATTGTGCCTATAATCCAATCAATTGAAGGTGATAAGAAACTTGGGAGGAGGTGGTTGTACACAAATTATAAATATATATTATTGGAAGGCGTCTATTAGAGAACAAATGATCCATGTTTACTTTTAGCACAGGACTATGCAAACTATGAAGGCAACAAACAGAACAAAAGAAAATAAGACGAGGAAGAAAAATGAGATAAAATATCTTTCATTATTAATGCACAAGGAGTTCATATCATCATTGCTAATAAATCTGCAAGTTTTAAGATCCAAGTCCTCGCATACAAAATTTCAATCATCAAATATACAATATTAACAAATACAATATTAGCAGTCTTTGCTCGTTTAAGGTTTAGCTGCAGATTGCAAATCTTGTGAACTAAGAACCTGAGAGCAAAGAGGAAGCTTTTGTACGACGGCGCGAATAAGCAAAATTTGTCATCCCCTTGTTATGCCCGTGTACTTTCTCAGGCTTCTGTGTGTTTGAAGGTGCACAAAGTTGCTGTCAAAGTTCCTGGGTTGCAGGATATATACCTGTAGAAATATTCAGTACAGTTTATCATGTGTCGCAGACAGTCTAGTTTATGGTATATATATAAAACAGAGGCACACTTACTACACAAGTCGTTTCAGATCCTTGTGAATTCGGAGGGCTTTGACTACCTGCCATGAAATTAAATTAGAGATAATATTCAAAGAATGTTATTTTAGAAACTTTATAAGTGCACCACTGGATGTAAGCCACTTCTTGGGGGTTCCACAATGACAACAACATTTGAAAAGTGTTTGAGACTGGGATCGGATATATCAGCATCCACTGAGTTACTAGTTCCTCCAGTAGTGTCCCTTATGGGTAAAACATACTCGTTTAGAAGACTACTTATCACATCTTCTGCATGTATTCATCATTAATATAGTCACTGTAAATCATCTGCAAATGACAGAGCACTGAAATCACCTTCGCACAAACAAATCTACAATTGGATATATGATTAATCTCAGCATTGATCCGTGCATCGGCAACTGCAGAGGAATTCATCTCTATGCCAACCACCTGAAGACAGCATGCAAATAGATATTAAATAAGCCAAGACCAGCGTACTAAACATACTAAAAGCCCTCACACCAAACTTTAGATAAGATTTATAAGCATGGCCCTTACCATCCCAACACGCCGTGCTAAAGTAAGACCAATTGTCCCTGTGCCACAACAAATATCAAAGAGCAGTGTCTCAGGAGTGAGATCTGCCCAATCACCTGCCAACGAGTATAACCTCTCAGCAGCAAGGGTATTTACCTGGAGACACAGGACAGACCAACAAACTGTGTTTTGTCAAGTAAATGAAATGCTTGAAATTTGGTAGACAAGTTCGTCATGGATGCAAAGGCACCTGAAAAAATGCAGTAGGCGAAATACGGAACTTCAAGTCACTAATGTAGTCATGAATGTATTCAACTGGATGGCTATCCTCATCAGCTACTTCTTGTGAAGCATCTTCTGACCTCAGGACACAAAGTGGAATTAAAATAACAACAAATAGTTTTGCCGCTAATCCTGCTGTCAATCGCCACAATTAAAATAGCACGAACTTCCTTTTGTGTTTGATCTTATAACTTTCAGATATCTAAACCAGTTTATGTCTGTTTTTGCCCTACTATTTAGACAGAAAATTGGAATAAAAATGGAAAAGTCAATGACCTGCACAAAAAGAGCAGTTAACATAATAGGAGGGGATGCTGAAGCAGCAGCAAGTGCAAAAGTATCTCTCATTCCTTTATATTCCAAGTCTTTGTCCTCGTCTATGATGCCGTTATGCACACCTAAGTGGAAAACTATATTAAAATCAAAGAAGAAACATTTAATATATGAAGAATATATCACAATTTACCTGCAGCATCACTTCACCAATACTGGATGATTTTCCAGAACAACGATGTTCTCGTACCTGGGGCATTAGAAAATGAAACAATAGCTAATACCAAAAGAAAAACCTACTACAAACAAAAAACGTAAACAATCGCAAAGTATTAAAAAGAAAAGCTTACTTACAGTGAGCATACGCCAAAAACCACTATTATTCTGTTTGTTCCAAACTGGATGCCTGGATTTTTTAATAAGGTCCTGAAAGGTTTTGGCATAGAACTTTGCAATCTGTGACACGTTACGGCAGGTGGTAGGCGCTGCAACTGCTGTTATTCCTTCCCTAAAATAAGTAAAGAAACCACTTCATTTCTCTGAAGCATATTCTGTACCTATTATTCAATAAAGAGATATCTTGAATGTGTGCAAGATATTCTATGCATGACCTTATCCTTTTCATGTTGAACAAATCAAATCCAAAGTTATCAAATTCTTAGAAAGTGACAATTTACGATGGATAGTTACCTGAACATGCCCAGGTGAAAACCCACAACAGGCTCACCACTTGTGGCATAGCCAGTAGAAAACTCACATTTATTGTGATATCCAGTGTGGTAAATGAGCTCCAGGTGGACAACATTTCCGAGTGTGGCGGACCTAGATACAAGCAAGTTATCAGTGACTTTAAACCTCTAAATAATTTGGCAATGTTAATGGCATGAAAGTAACCTGTGTTTCCTCTAGCTCCTATTTAGTTAATTGCATATCACTGGTCGGCTTTTAACAATGGCATTCAATGGTTGCAAGCCTGCGACTAAATGCCGTTTGCCAAAAGAGACATAATTTTGATAGTCATAAGAATGAACTCAAAACAGTATATAGAGTTATATTCCAGATAGGTTTGCATCACCCGTGCCAATTAAGCTGTCCAAACACCCATCCATTGTCTCGATATAATCTACCAAAGCACTAAAACCTCCATTTTCTGCTAGCCATTCAATCAAATCCAGGTCTGCACTGGATAGTTTGCCTCCATAATTAAGCAAATACAATCATATATCTTTTAACAAAAATTCAGAGAGGTTTCCAAACATTATCAAACATTAACCAAGCATGTAATTACTAAACTTGAACTCCCTGAAAACTCTGCAATGAATCTCTCAACCAAATACAACTTAAACGTACCAATTCATAGGACCATATTAAAGCCTCAAAATTCCTTTTAGAGTTAATCTAGAAAAAGCTAACAAGAAGATGATCCAATGTACATCCAAAAAGATGATCGGAGTAAAATTAGTAAATCACATTTTTGTCTACATATCGCCTTCAACGTGTTCATGCAAAATGGAGCTCCGAACCTTGTTTCCTGCAACCAGTTCTTCTTGTTCTTAGTGCATGATAAGAAGGATAAGATACTTTAAAAGCCCAAACAAAATACTTATTGATTCTTGAGTAACGCCATCATTTAGTCCTTTTGGGGATTTATCTTTGTATGCGATATTTTTGGCTACAACAGATTCACCAAAGTCTGGACTCAACTTCCTGCCCTTCTTTCCCTTCTTGATCTTCTTGCCTTTCTTTTTTGTCCCCTCCTTTTCTTTTGCTCCTGACCCCTCCTCCTCCGCCATCACTTCTTGTGCCCAAATAGGAGTCCCATCCACTTCCCCATTCCCAACTAGATGCTCATCTCCCATCTCCCTCTCATCTCCTCTAAAATCGTCTTGGTTTTCAATTTCCATCTCCACGTTTCCTTCCAAGTGCTCAAGACCTTTCGCCAAGCCATTAGACTCACCTTGGTTTTCAATTTCCATCTCCACATTTCCTTCCAAGTGCTCAAGACCTTTCGCCAAGCCATTAGACTCACCTTGCTCGTAATTAACATGCTCTTCATAAGGTGCATGATAAAGATCCTCTTCGTGATATTGGAGGTCATTTCCCATGTCTTCAAAGGGCATGTCTTCAAGGGGCTCTATGTTCTTTACCTTCTCCTGAAACAAAATACAAAGGTAACCAATATGAGCTACATTTTCATTTGATACATCTTGAAGAATGGGTCTAATAATGCCAGGTCTGCAGCGTAACATCTAAAGGTAGGGATCATTGAAGCTATGCTATGTATCAAAACTTTTTGGAATATTATGTGGTAGAACAGAGGTAGATGAGAACTCCCAGAACAAAGTAAACACGAGAGACGCTACCTTCCTCTGCCTTTTTCGCAGCTTGTTCTTCTTTTCCCCCTTCTTGCCTATATGATCTATGCTCTTAAACTATAAAGCACAAAAGCCACATTAGATTGAATGCATCTAATAATTTATCCTCAGAGCCAACTTTAAATTAAACTTACGTCTCCAGGAACTCTCCCTTCAGCAATCAACGATTCTCTATACAACTTATATGTCCCATATCCTTCTATTTTCTTTAAGGTGGCTCCAGACGGGTAGCTGCCCCAATCTCGATACTATATAAGAGATAAAAAGAATTTATTGGTTAAAAGAGGCCAGACATTCTGAAATATGCCTAACCCTGTCTAAATTGATGGCCATATACCAACTCATAAATATTTCCTACTGTTACTCTCATTTTTTCGTAGGCAGTGCACTTGCTGATATGCATGCTAAACGTGAAAGCTTGGAAAAGTCAGGAAATTGTTTTCAAAGATTGCAAACTGCAGATGTAGCCTCATGGAATACCACGATTTCTAGATATGCATAGCTTGGGGATGCAAAGCTGGCAGTGCAGTGTTTTGATTCTTTACTAGCTGGAGGGTTTTGCTTACTACGTGACGTGTGCATTGCATGCAAATATGCAGCTTGGAAGAAGATGCTTTGAGGAAATCTCTCATTTGGAATTCTCTTGTTCTCAAGAAAAGAATACGAATGGTAAACAATGACCAAGTTAATAGCACTTGTCGCTTTATGATGAGATAGGACTCTTACAGTTTTTAGATTCCAAACATAAGTTGATTACATGCCTAAGGACAACCAATTCATGCTAGGAGAACAAGTGGATTACTGTCTACACAAAGCCTTATCTCTGAAGAGATTGGATGGAAGGTCTCTATTTACAAAGCAATTAGATTTAGCAATTTAAATGTATCAATTTTTTACTAGAATTATCCAAAGTGTCTATACATTTAAATTGCTAAATCTAAATCTGCCCTATACAGATTTATCCAAATGTATTTGACACTTAGCTCGAATTTACATCAAACAATAAAAAATTGAGATTACAAGCAGCTTGTGCTATTCAAATTTCCTAGACATTGCATTGTCTGCCACCTGATTTTATAATGAAGGAATGGTAAAATGCAACGAGCGCCTCAAAACATTGGAGTAATGTTATAACTAGCAAGGGGTAGGCTCGGGCTAAGGGGTAGGCTTGGGCTGATGTCGGATGGAAGGAAGTTAGGTCTTATGCAATTGGGCTTTGCTTATCAGACTTCTTGTGGCCAAAGCAAATATCCTATAATCTCCTATAATCCAGCACATAGTTTAACGGTAGGCTCAGTTCTTACATAGTCCGCACGCGCGCCAGCAATACCACGTCTACCCCACCTTTGTCTTTTATCTCCTCGGGCAAAGAAATTTGCTTTTTTCTCGATGCGTGTGTGGTGCGCCTTTACGACTTTCTTTGAACCTCGTCCAAACCTCGGGTGTAATATAAAGCGGGGCTGTTTGAGTTTTGCTTCTAGTCAAATAGTCCCTATCAAATAGCAAGAAACATGTAACTACACAATTTTAAAACAAGGTAATGATTAGTCCAAATAGGTTACTTACTTCCAATGGTTATACAAGCGACTAGCCTCATATAGTGTGTCCCTTCCCATCACCCCTGCACCGAACTTAGTGTCATGTGTTCCACTATCTGCTTCTTAACATCTGCTGATATTTGCTTCCAGCCCAGGTCAATATCCCGGCAATAGAATTTAACCGCATGGCTAAGGGCTTTACTCCACAATTGGCCATTCTCATCCATGTGAACTCCACCTCCCCGAACCATAGTGACCTATGCAATTAAATCACACAAAACAAAATAGAAATAAAAAACACAAAACAATATATCGAATAGAAATAAAAGACATAAAAAAGGTAGCAAGCAAACATACATTGCGCTTCCTAGGAAGCTTTTTGAATGTCACATCCTCGTCTTCCGTATTGTTTGGATCTTCATCCTCCTCCAGCTCCTCGCTTTCTTCGATCTCTCTTCATCATCCGGGGCATTTACAGACTTTTGGCTGCAAAAAAAAATAACTTAGTCCATCTGCCAAGACCTATTTTCAGAAATAAGGTCTCAATACTAAACCTCGATCTTCAAGGCTCTTGGAAGAGCTTTAAAAGATTTTTTTTATCCTTGGACTTGAGTTGTTTATCTAACAAAGACTTGAACTTAAACAATTCCTCTTGCGACATCTCGGCAATCATATTCTTCAGGTCCATTGTTGTGCTATCCTCATTGGTGCTGCCTTTCCCTCGTGAGCTAGCTCCATTCTTAGACTTATTCTTCGGGGCCACTAAAGAACATAAAGAAGCAAATCATACAAGAGTACTCAAGTGATCTCATACAAAGCATAGAAAGCAAATGAGGCAAATGGAAAAATCTTACTTATCTACAGAATAGTGGTCCAAAGCTGCTATTGTATGCAACAAAGTGCACCTGCACACCTACATAATATACAAGCAAAACTATTAGTACAAGTATGACTATGGATTATTTTACTATGAGGACATACAATAAGTCACTGTAGTATACAATCAGGAACAAAACAATCACTGTTGTCGTCCTCTGTTGGCCACAATCTGCATAAGTTACTTTCAAACATTTATGCACATGCATTGGTGAATTTGTGTTGTTGATACTCAATTACACCAGGGATAGCTGTTGGTAGCTAATGCACAAAGCCTACAAGCCATGTGGCAGTGACAAAGGGGCAGCATGTGGTTGCTTTCAGACTGTCCAAGGCAAATCACGCTTCCAGATTCTTTGCTTCAAATCTGTTGTGGCATCTGTTGGGTCTTTCTCAAATATGGCTACCTACATTTGCAACTCTGATGCCTGCAAATCTTTTCTTATTGTAGATTCTGTTATAGATCTGGACTTTCATCATATAAAGGAATACCTACAGAAGTTCGCAGCATTTAGGTCTTTGATTGTTGTAGTAGCATCTTTTGTGTTGTTTTTTATTGCAAACTAGCCTTGGTGAACAAATGCACAAATGCTGTTGATAGCTCAAACAGGGACCAGCATTTGCTGCAATGGCATGCAAACCTATTCTGCAATTGCCACAAATGCATGCTAACCTGTTGACCTTGGGCTCCACAATAGCAATGATCAGCAGCGCGATCACGAAGGTAGGCGCTCGATCGATCACTGGGTTACGAAGGCAAAGGCGGCAAAGAAGACCTGCGAACCCTTAAGTGAAAATGTTTTTCGCTTAGCCTTTGTAAATTTTTTCCTTAACAATTTTTTCCACGGACGCTATTTTTTAATATTTTTTTAGAAAATAGAAGGTGTATTTGACGAATGTTGTGACGCTTATCCTGACGTTGAACCGTCAGATAATGCTTCTCCTGACGCTTAACCGTCAGATAGTGTATTAAATAATTTCCCAAGTTTTTTTGGCACTCGAGGTTTATGGATAAGGTTTTTGCTACAGAGTTTCTGTCGTCTAAGCTATTGCAATACAAACCGTGATGAGTGACTCCCAAGGGATGATGAGTGACTCCAATGATGGCTCATCGTCTACTCGGTCTTCAATGCCGTCAATGGATGACTTCCCACCAATAGAAAGGTTTGGGCCCTCTCTCTATCTCTTTTCTTTGTCTTAAGATTGGTAATACATGAATGTTTCTACACTTGTTGCTCTCAAAGAATATAGCCTCTTCATCATCTCGCTTTAGGCGAAGGTGGTAGCAAAATGGCTTCAAATAATCCATTGGAGCGGCTTGCAAAGCAATATGGCAATTGTTGGTGTAAAAAATGCAAAGGCGATAATAGAAGAATGTACAGGATAAGACAAGAACACAAAAGGAAATATGGTTTGATGAGGAATGCTCCACCTCCATGTGAGCCTGAATTGAAAGCGCGTCGAGAAGCAAATGAGGTGAGAATGTGCATTTTACAGTTTTATTATTTGTTTTGTAGCAAACTATCTAACCTACATCTACATGACTTGTTGTAGGGTGGTTTTTTAATTCACATACTCAAAAAAGCATGTGGGCGACACATGTGCTGCACAGGTGCTGACTGCCCTTCATTGCCCTTCAAACTGCCCTTCATTGCCCTTCCATAGCCCTTCATTGCCCTTCAAAAAATCATGAGTGTTTTCTATTATATAAAGATATAATGACCATATTAGTGATGCAAATCATGATGACATAAATTATTTGGTGAAGGTGCTTATATGTGCTGTGATGGTCAAAAAACTGGGTAGGTCAATTAAAAAGTTACCCTGTAGTATTTGGATATGCTTGACAAAAACTCTGGACATCCCAATCCAATAGGTAGTCCTACATCTTCATCTTCGTCTACATCATCCTGTCCATTCCCCTTTATTTCTGAAGGTTCGAGTTCTAGTTCAGGGGGGCCTCAAGAATTTAAGAGAAGCACAAGGGGAAGTACAGTAGCTACATTAATTAAGAGCAAATTTAAGAAAAGTTCGCATGACCTTACTCATCTTTGTGAAACTGAAGAGGACATGGTTGACCAACTCCCTCATCATCTCAAAGCTTCTATTGTCCCATTTGTTCGAGCGTCCTTAGGTTGCTGGGAAGGGGAACTACCTCCAATGTTGTCAGAGTTTATGTATTGGGGCCATAAGTACATGATAGCTCCTTCTCTAAAAATGCCACAAGCTGGAAGGGGGTTGTACATAATGGAGTATGTGAATGTACCATCTGGACACTCAACTGTCTTGATGGTATATGGCGGTCCCATGTACCCTTGGGGAGTATGGCATAAACTTACTTCTGTTAGAAATAGACAATGCACTTCAATCTATTTCCTACTATTGCTTGATGAATTTATGAATACCACCATGCACTTCAATCTATTTCCTACTATTGCTTGAGTTAACTCAAAAACAATGATCAAATCATAAATACTAGTCAATTTCACAATAGGGGAGTATGTTTCATCAAAATCTAGTCCGTGTCTTTGTGTATATCCTTTTGCCATAAGCCTTGCCTCCCATCTGCATTTTCCTTTATTTTGAAAAGCCATTTGCATCCTATAACATTTTCCTTTATTGGATAATCTACTATCTCATACGTTTGTGTTTTCTCGAAATGACTCCGGCTCATCATTCATGGCGTTGTGCCATTGCTCTTTATCCGCACATTCCATTGCCTCTTCATAAGACTGGGGAATTGTAATATTTTCAAGAATGGCCATTATTTGTTCATGTTCCACATGTTGCTTTTCAATTCTCCTGCTCCTGCCCAAATTATTTCTTCCATATTATTCTATGTTTTTCGGTAAGCCTTCCAAAAGTCTTTTCACTTTGTGTTTTCCTTTTGACTCATCAGACTTTGGTGGTGTGTGTTGATCTTCAATATTTGTTGGCTCCGACCTCATTGTTTGCATGTGTTCCTGCTATTGAATCCTCATCCTCTTGGTCTGAATCTATGTCAACATTCTGCTGATCTTTTTTAGCAACTTTAACCTTGTCATTCAAGACAGTCCCTTTTTTATATCTATCCTTATACACCACTTGTTCATTGAATATTACATCCCTGCTGACAATTATGCTCTTCTTTTCTGGCACATATATTCTGTAGCCCTTTGACTCCTCATCATAGCCCACGAGAAATCCAATATTTGCTTTATCATCTAACTTCTTCCTCAATTCTTTAGGGACATGAGCATAAGCTATGCAGCCATATGTTTTAAACATATCATAGTTCATGCCATCATTACTATTAGACCATAAGAGATCAGGTACATCCTATATTATAATGTTTTAGGGTGTGTCTTGAACCACGCCCTAAAACTAGACGGTCCAGATTTGATTAGAAAGCTAGGTTGGACGCTCCAGATAACCGACGATTTCCTGCCTTTTTTTTCTCGCTCTAGCCATTTCGGCTCTTCTCAAAAGCACAAAAGTGGCTGTCGGAACTTTTTGCATATGCTCAGGTAATGATAGCTTTTATTTTTGCTTTGTTATACTTTGCACAATAGCGGCATGCAAAGTTTATCGCAGTCAGCTTGGCTATGGCGATTACAGAAAACAGAAACGGTAGGTTAGTTCAAGCTTTTCTTTCGAAGTAGATGCCTTTGATAAGTAGATGAATAGATGCTCTTGATCGTTGGAGAGTAAAACAGAGTATGAATTCGTTTTTGCAAGTCGTATTGTTCTTAGGACTGGCTTATTCCCTGGCAAATAATGCACTGGTGCAAAGTTATGGTATTGGCCGACAGTAGTGGCAATGAAAGGAGCAGAGGGAAACAGCTTAAGGCTAAGGGAAACAGAGGATTTGGCAGCCAAATAGATATCAGAGTTCGGGGTTTATTCACAGATGATTATGTTTTGTGGAGTACTGAAGCCAGGCAGTTTACCTAGGATTGATACCTTACTCTCTTTGTGCTTACTATATGATTTTGCCACTGTGGTCCAGCATCAGGCTAATAGGAATCTCTACATGGCCAGAAAAAAGGAAGACCAAGGCTCATAATGCTCGGATGCTTGGAGGATGGGAAATATATCATGACCTGCAGCTCAGACTTCTTTAAGGCTCTTGGGCATGCAGCCTTTTTTTAGTAAGTAGATTCTGGATATGCAAAATGGTTTTAGAAAGTTTCAAGTTTGCAAAATGTTTTTTGCAGGTTTTAAAAGGAAGCTATTATAGAAGGTGTCCACAAAAGTGTCTCATTCACAGCAAGTACCACTCCTGCAACAACTTGAACATTTGCAACAGTTCAGCCTCAATGTTAGGCACTTAGACATCTGAGTAAGTTTATTTCAATTATTTAAGCATTGTTATGCAATTATTGTGGCTGGAATCACCCACCTGTTTTCTCCTCTCGGTTCTACGTTATGCTCTCGGCACCAAAGTTTGCGCTATTGGTCACTCAATATACGCTCACTCAACCTAGATGGAGGATGGGCAGAATCTGGTTTTGGAGTATCTTATATTATAATGTTATACCGTAAGTGCGTAGTGCACCGAGCCCTAATTTGAATGGCCGAGATCATCTGGATGCATTTGAAGGCCTAGATTTATTGCACGACTTACCAACACTGTGATTGGTCATGCGTCGATCTCTTAAGGGGAAAGGGTAAATGAAAAGGGGGAAAAGGAAAAGGGAAGTGGAAAGAGAGAATGTGAAGGGCAAAAAGGCATGGGGAAAAGGGAAAAGGGTGGGAAAAAGGGCATGGAAAAAGGTAAATAGAAAAGAAAAAAGAATGGAAAAGGGGGGAAAGAGAGAGAGGCACGGGAAAAAGGAAATGAGGAAAATGGAAAAGGGGAAGAGACAAAGGGAACATGGAAAAGGGAAAGAGGGAAAGGGTGAGGAGATGGAAAAAGGGAAGGTAAAAAGGGCATGAAAAACGGAAGGGAGAAAAGAAAAATGGAAGGGAAAAGGTTACACAAAAAAAAAGAGGAAAAGAGTGGGAAAAGGAGGAAAAGAGAAGGGAAAATAGGCGAGGAAAAGAGAAGGGAAAATAGGCATGGAAAAGGGCGAAAGAGAAAAAGGTTAAGAAAAAGGGAAGACATGGAAAAAGGGTGGGGAAAAGAGAAGGCATAAAAAAAGAGAAAGGGGAAGGGAAAAGGGCAAAGAAAAAAGAGAAGAGGGAAAAGATGGAGAAAGGAGCAAAAGGGAAGGGAAAAAGATTATCGGGAACAGGGAAGGGGGAAGGAAAGGGATGGGAAAACAAGGAAACATGTGAGAAAGACGGGAAAAAAAAAGAAAAGAAAAAAAAAGTAGAGAAAATAAGAAAAACTTAAATGCGGGATAGAGCAAAAGGGAAAGGGAAAGGGATAGGGCTTTTCTCACTGCATCGCAAAGCATTTACAGGCTCTTAACTTATGCCCAGCAACGCTGGGCACCATTACTAGTTTCTATTATGTTATTGAGCAGAATCTCGATTTTTATGCTTTTAGATAATTTCACCTCTTTTATTCATCATGCAATAGGTGCTCATTTAAGATATGTTGGATGATGCTTATCCGCATTGATAAATGTGGTGACCATTCACTGCATTTTGAGTATTATATAAACTAGCATAAATGTAGTTACCAGCATAAATGGAGGTAAAGAAACCTTTATATCTTCCGTAAGTCAACATGAATCGATATTTGAAAAGTTGACTACATGTAATGTTCACAGTACAGTCACGACAAATAATTGTGGTGACTTGATGATGTCAATGTCATTTGACATCTCAAAGATTATTTGTTGGCATTCCTGGTAAAAAGTACAAACAAGTTTTTTGTTTTGGAACCATTTGAAGTCTCAAAGTAGCATAAAGCTACGAAATATACAAGCTTAAATGCATTTGTAACAACCCATCTTCTTAAATAGAATAAAAGAATTGAAGTTCTACATTGAATAGATAACAAAGGGCATTCTGCCTATAGATAAAATAACATTTTTCTTAAAAGCTAAAATGGCATTCACAAATGTATTTACCATGATGGATTTTTTTAATCTTTAAAGAGTCTTATAGAACAGATCTTTGTTTAGACCACAATGACCATTCTATCCAATGTGGATTATATGCGTTTTATGATTATGCATTTGATGGAATTGCCACTTCTATTGGCAATGAACACACACTCCTATCCATATAGATACACATCCATACACGCACACCCCCTACATATGTTATGCATTGCCAAGCATATGTTAAAAGTCTCCTCCTTCCTCTTTAAAAAAGCAAAACACAAAACATGTACACACACGCACACACACAGAATGTAATAACAATGCCAAGCATATGTTAAAAGTCTCTTCCTTCCTCTTTAAAAAAGCAGAACACAAAACATGTACACACACACACACACACATAATGTAATAACAAAATTATGTTTCATGTTGGAACATACACACACAGAGATTGCATGGAGAGACATGGCCAATTAGTCAAAAATTCTATAGGATTTACATGGTATCAACTCCATATAAACATGTACCTACTAATGCACCGCAACATCGGGCACACGTCTACTATTGAGCTTAAAATTAAGCATTAGATTAATAGTGGTTTAAAATATTTTGAATATTATTAAACTACCTTATTATTTATAGGTTTTCAGCCTCTCCCCAACATTGCTAGGTAGTGTAAGTTTACAATTGAAGCCTTATCATTTATAGATCCCCAAAGATTACAAATTCCAACCTATACCCAAAGAACGCCGGGCACCTTTAACTAGTATTATAATGTTATTGTGTAAGTGTTGGATGACCCTAATTTGGGACGGCCCCGATTTGATGAAATCAATGGAGGAGATGATGCCACGCCGATTCTTTTAAGATAACATGCAAATGAGTTTGGATTTTTTGCTAGGGTTTGCTAGGGCGGCAAGAGCACCTTCGACTCTTGATTTGGCTCCTCCTCCGAACGCACCTTCTAAAGATGATTGATCCGGAAGGTTGAAGTTTAACGTAAGTTTCGTTCACTCTTAGTTTAGGTCATCGTCAAATTTTCCTCATGTTCTTAAGCGACTAGATGGAGCTTTGTAATGGGCTTGAAAAAATGTTTGGCGGCCATTCTTGCGGTGTCTCCGGAAGCTATCTATGGCTGGAAGAGCATCATATGATCTTTTGGCATCGCTTCATTTTTGTGGGCCTAACTTCCTCTGTGAACACCAAGGAATACATGCACTGAGCCCGGATGCAATGGTGGTTCTTTTGATGTTCAAAATGGAGCTTCAGCCGACAATCTTGAGCAGTTATTAGGAAGTGTAGGTCTCTCTTGGAGAAATTAGAAACATCGAATTTGTGACTTGCTTTGTATAGGAGGCATCCGTTTCTACCATTGTAAGGCTGTGATTTGCTACGGTGACAAAGAGATCTGTTTCCAAAGCATTGTTGATTACTTTGGAGAAGGTACTTTTTGTTTCGCACACATGTATTATCTCTATATCCGCAAAGAAAGAAGCACCCGACTACTTTAGAAGGCATATTAAAAATAGAAGCAATGAATGTATCCGCACATTTTAAGTTTTGCTCAAGAAACCTGTGGTGAATAGAAGCAACGTCTTTTTACATGATTGACCATTAATGAGCAGATTGAAGAGCCGGATTGTGGCAAGCGGAAGTGTAATTTGTATAATGAATTTGGCCCAAAAATAGTGTGGAGGCAATTGTAAGATAATGTAGAAAAATATACATCCGCCAAGTTTTGGTGCTTGCCTTGCTAGGTAGTCATTCTATTCCTTTCTTTTCCATTGTTATCTCCTTTGCATCTCAATAAGATATAAGTTATGTCTACTTGCGAAATACCTTGCTAAGCCGTGCTTTCTTGATTTGAAAGTTAGAATTTCTTCTATTCTTTATGGCGGTTTCCTTAAACGTTAAGGTGGATTATTTAGGTTTGATCATGCTAATTCAAGGTGGAAGCACTCATATTGCAACTAAGCATGCCTCCGTATTATGACCCGGTTTGCCCTCTAAAAGATTACATGTAGAAATGTATGACCTCTCGCAGAATCAATTATGTCTCCTTGAAGTAGCATAGTGCCTTGGTCTTTATGTATTCTAGGAAATACCTTCACCATTAGAAGGGGGAAAAAATAGGTGCAATTTAAATGCTCATCTAAAACATGTGTATGGTTTTCATTTCATTTCGTTTGTTGTTGGCTCAAACATTGTGAGCCTTGAAAATGTTTATGTTACCTATCTAGCGGGGATATAAGTTATGGCTACGTGCAAAATACCTTCTTTGAGCCAATGCTTTCATAAGGCATATTTGAGTCTTTGGCATATTTAAGTCTATTTAATATATATCTTGCATGTATGGTTATAGCATTCAACAATGTCACGTCCCTTGAATGAAGGAGTTGGAAATACATGTTGTGCATATAAGCTTTAAAATGGATACCCCAAAGGCGAGATGAAATACAAAACTTGCGGTATTTTGAGATTCCTTTGGGTCGCCTATCACACTTTTGATGTTCCGAGATCAATCTCAAGGACTATAAAATCTTTTGTCAGGTGTCATGAATTATGGCATTAAAACTGAAATCACAAAATATTTTTATTCTACAAAGTAGACGAGTTTACTTGCATATGATGTTATATACACTGCTCCAAGTACAAGGCTAGCTTTGGACCTAACAGACGTTGAACTCTTGGTTGATGATGAGGTAACTACCAAAAGAGAAAATTAAGAGCATAGAAAGGAAAGAGTTACTTCTAAAGGATGGCTTGGCTGGTGAAAACTACTTATATCTACTGTCTTAGCATGAATGAGGGATTGTGCATAGAGATTTGAAGTCACATGATTTGGTATTACGTGATGAAGTTATAAAGATTATAGATCTTTTGTTGTAGCATAACAATAAAAGTTGATTTTCTTTCCTTCCACAACCATCAAATGTCTTTGATATGTGTGAAATTTGCCCCCATGCCTTATTCCAATTGCAAATGAAAGCGCCGTGTAAAATCAATTTTCTTTGTATCATATTCTGGAACATTTTCTAATGCATCTACCTTCATGGTCCACATGGCTTTCATTTTTGGTCTATACTTACTCGAGAATAAGATGTTACATGGTCATGTAGTACCATGGACAACCATGATTACTTTTGATGTTCAAAGTGAAAGGCAACCCAATATTTTAGCAAATCAATCACCAAACCATATAGATTCCTCAAATATGTTATGTCCTCGAAGGCTAGAATAATCCATGCATTGGAGATGCATATTATCATGACCTATAGGTGGGATAGTCCATTTTTCCTATGGGACAGTGTTTAGTACCAAAAAACAAATCTTATAAGTGCATGGTGAAAGTCATTAATTGTTTACAATCATCATATCTTTGCATGTCATTTCTCTCGAGTCCTTTTTAACTTAGCAAATGATTTGCTACATTCACAACAAGTTCCCAACATTTATAAGTTCTCCGATTACGCCCAGCAACGCTGGGCACCGTTACTAGTTACCTTTAATGCTCGATGAAGGAAGTTTATTTTGAATCATAATTGCTGTCTTCAAGGCCTCTTCCCACAAATAGTTTGGCAGGCCACTCTTCTTGATCATAGATCTCACAGCATCCATAATGGTCCTGTTCTTCCTTTCAGCTACTCCATTTTGTTGAGGTGTGTACCTGCAGGTTAGTTGCCTTTTAATGCCATGAGCAATGCAAAATAGTCTAAATTTGGCTGACAAATATTCTCCTCCTCTGTCAGATCTGATGCACTTCAATTTTCTTCCTGATTCTCTTTCCATTTCAGTGACATATTGCTTAAAAGCATTTAATGCCTGAGACTTCCTTTCTAAGCAATAGACTTTGCATTTTCTGCTGAAATCATCAATAAAAGATATGAAGTATCTTTTATTTGTTCTTCCTCTCACATTCAATGGCCCACATAGATCAGTATGTACAAGTTCAAGAACATCACTTGCTCTTGTTTTAGAGTGTTTGAATGGCAGCCTGTTTGTTTTCCCAAGAATACATCCCTCACACTTGAAATTTTCAGATTTAATATCTTTGCACTTGAGCCAACCCTTTTTGGCTAAGTACTTCAAATTGTTGCAATGTGTATGAGCCAACCTGTCATGCCAAAGTTTAAATTCTTGGAACATTTATGATGTTTATACTATCATGACCAATAGCTTCCATTTGAAACAAATTGCCAAAGACGGTTTGCATGAAACTTCAATATATTGTCAAGATAGATGTTACAACCTTTTGAGTCAAAATTGACTTTGTAGCCTAAATCCACTAACGGCTTACGAAATCAGATTTTTATAATTGTGGGAACACACAAAACATTTTCAACATCTACTATGTTCCCATCAAGATCTATGAGCTGCAGAAGTCCTCTTCCTTCTATTTCTTGTACATCTCCATTTCCAACTTGTATTCTTCTAGAATGTGATTTTGAAACATTTTTAGCGGATCGGTAGATTGGACTACATCGATCTTTCAGCTCCACTATCAACTACAAGAGTTTTGATTTATTAGCATGCTGATTTTTCTCAACAACAAGTAAATGCACATCTTACCTCATCATCTTCATCATCATCGGACTTTTCCTTTTCTTCTTGCTCCTTGGCCACAAAGGTGCCGCTGGTTTCTTACCTCGACCCCTCCCCCGAGCTTGATTTTCCTCCTCTACTTGTGAATCCTTTATTCTTTCCTCTGCCATAGTCCTTTGAGTTGGACATTTTGCTGCAACATGTCCTTTACCACCACAAGTATAACAATTGAAGTCTTTTTTTATTTTTGGGGCACTCATTTTTAAAATGGCGTGCTCATTGCAATTGTAGCAAGTAATTTGATTCTTTTTTCGCCCAAAGAAAGAATATTTGAGAGGGTTCCTCCCTTCTCTCATAATTTTCTTTGCTCATCATACGTTTCTCAAAGTGTTCTCGGCTTCTTCCCTCGTCTTACTCATGTTTCTTCATTGTCACTTTTTGCCCTAGAGATTTGTAGGACTTGACTTCTTTGAGAGATGTTTACCCCGCTTGACCAAATCAGCAACAATATTGTCAAAGGTGTTGAAGAAATCTGAGACATCTCCCTCTTCCTTTAGTTTTAAGTTTCTTAACTCTGTTTCTAACAGATCAATTTGAGAGGAAGTTTTTTCCTCAAAATGTTTCAAGAGGTAAGACCACATTTGCCTTGGATTCATGTTTCTAAGTTTAAGCCTGATAGTAGGGCTTACCTTGCATGTAATGATCCTCTGAGCTTCTTTGATTCTTGAATACAAAGACCTCCCAGTCCTTACAAGACTGCTCCCTGCCACACCTTCTGCATTTGGTGGCACTGCACCTGCATTTTGTCTCATATTAACTGAACCTTCAGATACTGACCTTGTGAGAGTATTGAAGTCAACATTAGTGACACCATCTGGATCTACAAGATCCCAGAGGTCTTCCACTTCCAGGATGTGCTTGACTGCATCTTTCCATACCTGGAAACCAGGTCCTCCCTTATAAACCTCTACAGTGCTAAGTAAACTGGCTCCAAAATGGCTTGACATGATGTACAACTTCCTTTAATGTGTTTAGAACCTGGTACTTGCTCTGATACCAATGTTAGAAATAGACAACGCACTTCAATCTATTTCCTACTATTGCTTGATGAATTTATGAATACCACCAAGACAATGATCTTAACACAAAAACAATGATCAAATCATAATCATTCCATATGCTATTCTTTAAATATGTCAATTAGAACCTTAGGATGGTAATGAGAACCTTAGGAATACTGTAGCAAATAAACACTGTAGAAAAGAGATTGACTTATTTACTGTAGCATATTTGACCCGTTCACGAAACAACCTTCGAGCAACAATTCAATCAGAGATTCCTCCTTAGTTAAATCCCCAGACCAGCTCAATCAATAAGCCGGCCTATGCAATCTCTTATAGGCTCTGATTTGGCGGTTATGGCATCGAATCGGCGCCCTAACCGAGCTCCTATTCATATGGAGTTTCCCTCCACGATATTGGGCCGAATACATGTTTAATATGGGATATATCTATACAACCATTAACCTTATGAAACAAAGACCATATCTTTAAATGTCTTTAAAGGTTCAATGGTGTAACGTTTGCCCTGGGCTATACATTAGGGCTAGGTAACCTCGTGAATCTCGTGATCAATAGCCTATAACTCTTGTACATTATATGCACAAGTTGATGTATTGCTCGAGAGCTCGAATGTGTGATGAACCAACCTAAATTCAACATTCCTCCTTCATCACACTATTACGTGACTCGCATGTCTAATTTGAGCTGTTTGAATTTAACCCTTGAGTGCCTTTGTGAAGATATCGCAACCTTTGTTTGGCAAGTATTCACATATACCATTTCAATGTCTTGTTTGCAAGCCAAGTCACAAATAAAGTGTATGTTCAGTTCAATGTGCTTGGTTCTGTCATGATGCACATGATTTTTCACAATAGCAATGCAGCTTTGAATATCAGTAAAAATCTGAGTTGGACTTGTTTGTTTGTACTCCAATTCATCCAGTAATCTTCTTAGCCAGCATATCTCTTTAGCAACTAAGGATGAGGCTGTATACTCAGCTTCTGCTGAGGACATGGCAATAGCATTTTGCTTTTTGCTTTTCCAAGTTATAGCACCACCACCTAAGAATACAACAAATCCTCGAAGTGGACTTCTGTTTTGAGATCCCTCCCAATGCATCTTTGTATGCACATAGCTGTAGATTTTCAGAATTGAATGATATTCCATGTGATTTGGTCCCCTTAAGGTATTTTAGAACTCTTTTGCCTGCAGTCCAGTGATCTTTGGTTGGATTATGACACCTTCTGCTCAAGATATTTACAATATAAGAAATGTCTTGTCTTGTGTTGTTTGCCAGGTATAACAAACACCCAATTAATGATCTATATGGAACATTTTCCATTTCTTTTACATCCTTTTCAGTGAGTGGCTTATCTTCTGTCAGTCTGTGCCCTGGAACCACAGGAGTTTTTGCTGGATGTGCATCAACAAGGTTAAACCTTTTGAGCATATTTTCTATGTGCTTGCATTGCTGCAATTTCAGAATCTTTTGATCTCTGTTTCTACATACTTCAATACCCAGAAAATGTCTTAGCTCCCCTAAGTCTGACATCTCAAATCTTGAACTTAAAATCTCTTTGCAATGATTCAGTGCACTTATATGATTAGCTGCCATAATGCAATCATCGACATATAAAGCTATGATGCAAAAATTACTTGCTTGCTTATACCTATAAAGATTGCCATCATTTTGAAATTTTTCAAATCCTTGTTCCTTAAGAAAATTGTCCATACATGTGTACCACTCCCTAGGAGATTGTTTCAAACCGTACAGTGCCCTGTTGAGTCTCCAAACTTTATTTCCTTGTTGCTCATAACCTGGTGCTTGTTGCATGAATACTTTTTCCTCCAATTTGGCATTTAGGAAAGCAGTTTTAACATCCATGTGATGTAGTTCAAGGTCTTGAGCGTTTGCAACAGCAAGCAATGTTCTAATACTAGTCAATTTCACAATAGGGGAGTATGTTTCATCAAAATCTAGTCCGTGTCTTTGTGTATATCCTTTTGCCACAAGCCTTGCCTTGTACTTCCTGCTCCCATCTGCATTTTCCTTTATTTTGAAAAGCCATTTGCATCCTATAACATTTTCCTTTATTGGATAATCTACTATCTCATACGTTTGTGTTTTCTGAAATGACTCCAGCTCATCATTCATGGCGTTGTGCCATTGCTCTTTATCTGCACATTCCATTGCCTCTTCATAAGACTGGGGAATTGTAATATTTTCAAGAATGGCCATTATTTGTTCATGTTCCACATGTTGCTTTTCAATTCTCCTGCTCCTGCCCAAATTATTTCTTCCATATTCCTCTATGTTTTCTGGTAAGCCTTCCAAAAGTCTTTCTGCCTGTGTTTTCCTTTTGACTACTGTACTTGGTGGTGTGTGTTGATCTTCAATATTTGTTGGCTCCCTGACCTCATTGTTTGCATGTGTTCCTGCTATTGAATCCTCATCCTCTTGGTCTGAATCTATGTCAACATTCTGCTGATCTTTTTTAGCAACTTTAACCTTGTCATTCAAGACAGTCCCCTTTTTATATATATCCTTATACACCACTTGTTCATTGAATATTACATCCCTACTGACAATTATGCTCTTCTTTTCTGGCACATATATTCTGTAGCCCTTTGACTCCTCATCATAGCCCACGAGAAATCCAATATTTGCTTTATCATCTAACTTCTTCCTTAATTCTTTAGGGACATGAGCATAAGCTATGCAGCCATATGTTTTAAACATATCATAGTTCATGCCATCATTACTATTAGACCATAAGAGATCAGGTACATTACCTTTAATGCTCGATGAAGGAAGTTTATTTTGAATCATAATTGCTGTCTTCGAGGCCTCTTCCCACAAATAGTTTGGCAGGCCACTCTTCTTGATCATAGATCTCACAGCATCCATAATGGTCCTGTTCTTCCTTTCAGCTACTCCATTTTGTTGAGGTGTGTACCTGCAGGTTAGTTGCCTTTTAATGCCATGAGCAATGCAAAATAGTCTAAATTTGGCTGACAAATATTCTCCTCCTCTGTCAGATCTGATGCACTTCAATTTTCTTCCTGATTCTCTTTCCATTTCAGTGACATATTGCTTAAAAGCATTTAATGCCTGAGACTTCCTTTCTAAGCAATAGACTTTGCATTTTCTGCTGAAATCATCAATAAAAGATATGAAGTATCTTTTATTTGTTCTTCCTCTCACATTCAATGGCCCACATAGATCAAGATGTACAAGTTCAAGAACATCACTTGCTCTTGTTTTAGAGTGTTTGAATGGCAGTACTGTTTGTTTTCCCAAGAATACATCCCTCACACTTGAAATTTTCAGATTTAATATCTTTGCACTTGAGCCAACCCTTTTTGGCTAAGTACTTCAAATTGTTGCAATGTGTATGAGACAACCTGTCATGCCAAAGTTCAAATTCTGGAACATTTATGATGTTTATACTATCATGACCAATAGCTTCCATTTGAAACAAATTGCCAACACGGTTTGCATGAAACTTCAATATATTGTCAAGATAGATGTTACAACCTTTTGAGTCAAAATTGACTTTGTAGCCTAAATCCACTAACTGGCTTACAGAAATCAGATTTTTTATAATTGTGGGAACACACAAAACATTTTCAACATCTACTATGTTCCCATCAAGATCTATGAGTTGCAGAAGTCCTCTTCCTTCTATTTCTTGTACATCTCCATTTCCAACTTGTATTCTTCTAGAATGTGATTTTGAAACATTTTTTAGCAGATCAGTAGATTGAACTACTGATCTTTCAGCTCCACTATCAACTACAAGAGTTTCAGATTTATTAGCATGCTGATTTTTCTCAACAATAGTAAATGCACATCTTACCTCATCATCTTCATCATCATCAGACTTTTCCTTTTGGGTGTAAAATCGCTAGTGGGGTACAACTTTTGGCGAAGCGTTTAAGCACTTTAAGTGCTGAAACTCGCGGACGTCGAAGCCCGTCACGCCCTTCTCCCTCCTTTTCCCCTGGGCGCGAAAACTCAGATCAGTGTTTCACTGTTGACGATGGAGGCATGGAGCGCGGATGATTTTCACACCATCAGAGGTCTGTGCAATTCGGGGGTGAAGCCCCACGAGGAAGAAGCTTGGTTGGAAAATAATGTCACGGATCGAGATTGGGATTCTGTTTGGACAAAGAAGTTGAACAAGGGAAAGATAAAATGGCACTGTGCAAAGGAGCATCTTCAAGAGAAGTTGGAAACACTCACGAAAAAATCTACAAGAATTGTCACAACAAAGAAGTAAGAAAGCAACCGGCCCTTGCTTTTTGCGTTTGAAAAATTGCACTAGATCAATACTTGCACCCGAGGAACACAAAGTAAACCGGGCTGCATTTCTTTGGCAATGTCAAAGATACCACAACAATAGACAAGTAAAAAAACAGAGGCGATGTTGTAGCACATGTTAGGAAAACTGAAATGAAGGCAAAGCCAAAGGTGGCAATTTGGATCAAATGAGGTCAGTGCATGTGATGAAAACATAAAACCTTAGAGAATGCAAAAAGATGTGAGATTGGAAAATCAGTTTTACTTATCACAAAGAACTGAAGCAAGAGGGAAGTGAGCTGAAAGGCAATGAGAAGGCCTCGAATTACGTAAAATGATGTTGGAAGAGGCTGAAAACAGTTTAAGACAGGCCACAAATGATTTGGCTACAAAACAGGGGAGGAGTTCAAGCTTAATCCAACATGTGAGTTGGAGGCAGAAATTAAAGATTTGGAGCAGATCGTCCGGATGGAAACTTGGCACGGGAACAAGGTACAAAAAGCAATGAACCCTACATCCGTTAATGAGCAGGTCAAACGTAAACTCAAACTTGAGGAGGAGTTAAAAGTTCTCGAAGAAGAACGAGACTTACGCATTTCTACATAAACAATTTGTGGAAGCTGAAAATGGATACTCCCGCAACATTTAGCATCTCTACTATTATAATGAGATAAGTTGCTAGTGGAAGATTCATTTTATACATGTTCGGCATGTGGTCGGAATTCACTAAAGCTTCTGGGTTAAGTTTAGCACTTGAATTGCCAACATGAGTATCATATAGCTTGTTGTTCATTGTTGAGAGGAGGACAATGTATTCATGGTTGCCCGGAAAGGTGCAGAGGGTGTATTTGACGAGCTAGGTTTTGGCCATGTTGCGAGGTGCTTCAAATAGTACACCAAAAAGGATGTGTTAATCCGATCCCGCAATTGAGGTCTCACCGTTGAGGGTTCAAAGAAGGACAATGGTGCCATTTGAAGATGCACAACACCGCAAAGTCCTATAGGAGTACAAATCAATTGTGACTGATTTGATTGCAACAGAGAACCACCACCACAAGGTCAAGAAGCTGCCCAAGAGGCTATAGAAGAAGTCGTAAACACAACACCGGTTGTGGAAAAAAACAAGAACCCGATTGTACAATTTGAAGCACCTAAGGAAGTTGAGGGAGTAATTCCATCGGATGAGGGCAACTTGGCTGAATATTTGAGAAAAGGAAAGGGCGAGAAGAACAAAGAGGGGTAAGCCGGAGGATAGCAAAGTAGTTGTTCGGGCTACAAGAAAGAGAACAAGAAGTAGCTATGCAAAAGATGCAGGAAGGGATCTCAATCATGACACCACACATATCGGAAGTGTGTTCTCGAAGAAAATGCGTAATCAGGCCCTCAAGTTTCAGGTGAGCCCGATCTTCAACAAGTGATTCTTTGCCATTAATAACCCCGAAAGGGGGGGTATGGGCATTGTTGGGCAAGGCCGCGAACTTAGTGTTGATTAAAACATTGAATATTATTGATTTTCTTTTGTTGCATTCTTTGTAGGATTACCGGTTCATTACGTTAGGTCGAGAATCCTGGCTGTTGATACTGAAAGGTTTCCACATTCAACCCATTTTTCATTTTCATCTTCATCTATTTATTCATGTAGTAATTCTGTTGTTGTGTAGGTATTCGGGATGTTCCAACGTACTAAATATTGATTTGCCAGCCAAAGATAAACTCATTGTCTTGGATTTAAATGGTGTGTTGGTAAAAACATTTGGTGCAAATGAACACATACGCTTGGAAGCAGGATTGACAATGACATACACTAGCAGAAAGAAAGTGATATTCAGACCCGAAGCAGTGTTCTTCTTGAAGACTTTGTTACAGAAGTGTCGTGTTGGTATATGGTCATCAATGCAACTCTCCAATGTGGAAGATGTGCTGCAAGTACTATGTCCAGATTTGAGGGGATGATTTGAATTTGTATGGGGACAGGAAAAATGTGTGCAGACCAGTTTTCACCACCCTAACAAACCTGGCTGTCCAGTCATGATGAAGCCACTTGGGAAAATATATGAGTCATACCCAAGATTCTCGGGTAAGACTTTGCTTCTTGATGATTCATTGTACAAGTCTTACCTTAGCAGTCCCTGGAAATTTCTGCGGGTACCTGCATTCAAGATGGATGTCCATGATGAAGTGCTTCCAGTACTCACCCCAAAGATAGAAGAAATACTGCAGGCCAAGACTGAGGAAGAAATGAAGTCACTGGTGAAGAATACACATAGATACAAGCCTTGGCCTAAGACAGATAGAAAGATTATGAAGCTATGCTTGGAAAGACTTTCTCGAAAAAAGCGATTCTTGATTCTGCGAGGTTTGTGAAGAAGGAATTGGAGAAGGTTTATGGTGATGACGCTTTGTCATTCTCCATGATTATTGGCCCTGTTTGTCATTTATTTAGGCCAAGGAATCCTACACTTTTCATGTACCATCTTTATCTTAATTTAAGAATGTTATTGCTATATTGTTTATGTAGTTCAATGCAGACTTGTCTATAAGTTTTTGCTATATTGTTTATATATACTTCAATGCTGACTGAAAGGGATGCTTTAAACTTATCAAGTGCTTAAAAAAAAAAAATTGCTGCAAGTGCTATGGTTTGAGTCTTAATGGCAGATACTGCTTATTGTCTTGCAGTGACAGATACTTTTATGTAGTTGCTTAATGTCATCATGTGCTTACTGTCATGCAGGTAAGGTGCAGTGCTTATTGCTAAGCCATATAACCTGTTTTAAAGGTAGCTGTTTATTGCATAAGTGCTCGTGTGTTCCAGTGCTTACTCACTGGCACTTTGAAAGTGATTAAAGTGCTTAGTGTTTGAAACTAATGAAAGAGCTAGAGCACTGTTACACTCAAGCAGAATCTGAATGGACTGCACAGGAATTCGAACTTCATAAATTTGATAGATAGACAAAAATAACATTTCATAGATGAAAACATATATGTTAAATGCTTGTTTTGCGATTAACTTCTTTGTTATGCTATATATTTGTTCTGAGATAGTCATTTATTGCATGTGTGCTCTTGCATTCCAGTGCTTACTCACAAGCACTGCTGAAACTAATTAAAGTGCTTCGTGTTTGAGCCAGAGCACTGTTACATTCAGCCAGAATATGGACTGTACAAGAATTCAATGTTTTGCCACACTGCATGGATAATAGAAGTAAGAACATCAAATGAATTCATTCTTTACTCAATAGAAAAAACAAAATGTGATGCTGAAAAGAAGTAGATGAGACAGTATAGAGAAAATTGTGAGAGACAAAATTTTTTGTATATTAACAAAATTTTTCTACAAAAAAGGCCTTCGTGCGGTGTCTTCGATTCAGGGGGTGTCTTTGATCGGGGGTGGTCTTGAGGGGTGTCTTTGAGGGGTGTCTTGGGGGTGTCTTCAAGGGCTTTCGGCTCACTCCACACATTCTCCTCCAATTCCCCCGCCTCCTCTGCCTCTTAGTGGGCTCTTCATAACTTGACTCTAAAAGCATTTGTTTTTCTTCTTCTTCATCCGCCTCTTCCTCTTCCTCTCCATCTTCCTCTTCCTCCTCGAATTGTCTTCCTCGGAATTGTCTTCTTCTTCTTCTTGATTCCTCTTCTTCTTCCACTTCCTCTTCTTCCTCTTCTTCTTCTTCTTCCACTTCACGCCCCACTTCTGCTCCCTTACGTAAGCAAGAATGTTAGAAAAAGAAAAACAAAACAAAAAAAAATGCAAAACAAGATAATACCTTCTTCTTCCTCTCGATCTTGATTATGCGTTTCTTGAATCACGGCTGAACGGCTCGAAGAAGTAGGCCCCCTTGTATTGCGGGGCGACATCATCGCATCTTCGGCACTTGTTTAAGCACATACTCACGGTGCTTGGTTTCGTGCATGCAGAGGCCATTGCAAATAAGCGGGCGTGGCGGGTGGAAACGGATTCGCCGGCTTAAAGGGTAGCGTGAGGGCGTAAGAAGAGCTGAAATCCTATGATTAGGGGCCTAGTGCTTAAATCCTATGCTTAGGCGGCGTCAAGATATCTGAAAAACCTCACACGCTAGAACAATTAATTGTAACGGGCTTAAATAATTCATGACGACCATTGGAATTGACACATGTCACATCGAGGAAATGCCTTTACAATATAATTTTGCCAAGAATGTTGGGATAGTGATGGTATCAAAATAAATAATTGAATGTTATTCCAATGTCACAAATGTACATTCTTAAACAACAATTCAATCTTCATTTCAAAGTACGTGTCCATGCACACCACCCTTGTGCATCCTCACTATTATTATAATATATATACAAATGTGTGCTTACGTGCTTAGGTCTTTGGAACAACAAATCACTTGAAAAGAATGCCATCAATTTGGTTAAGTGTCAAAGAATTACATTGTTATTGGGAGATGGCCATAATTTTTTTCATGGGTCTCCCTGTGAAATTTCGTACATGTCTCAGTGCCTTCTATTTTTTCCATATCAATTTTAGGATATCTTACCACATGGTCAGTGCACGAGGAGGCTTGGGTTGTTTAGTGAGCAACATATACTTGAAATTACCCAAGAATTGATAATACAATCCACTTAAGATAACCTCATGCACTCCAAATTTTTGCCCCCATCCATCTTTGTATGAATCTTCAAGTGTGCATTTGGGTTCTGTGCACTTGAGGATGTAGAAGTCCACACCCTCTGAATTGTCTACCTCGGCATTCCTTTGCAAAAATTGTCACCTACCTCTACCAAATTACTGATCCATTCATTGGCTTGTTCTAGAGTCTCCTTTTTCTTCTCAACTCCTGGTTTTAAGTCGGTTACCTCCCACTTTCCAAATCTACTGTATTGATGGGGAGTCCCAATTATGATCCATGCAAAACGGCGTAAAACACATGATGTGCATCTATGAGCAAGCCTGTTTGGTCTAGTCCTGCTGACAGGTCTGATACAGTGAATCTTCTTTGTGCCTTTGAGTGTTTCAATTTCATATTCTTCCATGTTTGCCACAACAGCAGGTTCAATTTCCCAAAAATATCTTTTGATCTCATCTGTTTCATCGACTGGTAGACTGCTGAAATATGTACACAGAAATTTTACAATATCTTTAGCATGCCTCAGTTGCACACCATTGGGTTTGAGTTGTTCCTTACTTAGCAGCCTTTTGATAACAGCACCTGCACCATCATGTTCACCTTTACCATGAGCAGTGGCAAAGTAGTTCCACACTATTTCCTTGTCATTGATTGTGAAGTACCTGCCTAAGAAAAAAAAAAGGTTTTCCTGACTTGAATTGTGATGAGCAGCCATCACTCCAAAACCAATGCTTCTCATACTCTATTTCCTGTTCCTTAAGCCATGCAACATGCTTTTGTAGGCAGTGTTCCACAAATAATGAGTCATGCACTTTATCATCAGAAATGTAAAAGTGAGTCTCTTTTATGATCTTCCTACCGTTGTTGAGTCTATTCCTGATCTGCTCCAACCTTCTGTTCTTTTTTCTCTTCTTTGGACAGTCTTCTTCTGTCTGCACAGGAACAGGAATATCAGCACTTTTGTCATGCCTATATGTTATGTGAACAAGTATAGAAACTTGGTACGTATGCCGGTGCATTGTGGGGCTCATTACGGATCTTGATGTTTGTAATTTTACGCAAAGTCAATAATGAGATACAATTGTATCTTCTGGAAATGATGACACACACTGTTTAAACTGATTGGCCTGCCAATGTGCTATGTAATTGTGTGGAACAAAATCTGATATTACCTTCTTCACTTCCTCTTGAAATTCTTTGGGACTTCTGTCCTTCTGTACTAATCTCAAGACAGGTTTGTACCTCAAAGCCTTTCTTGGATCCCTGAATTCTCTGTCCTGGTCCACAGGTTGCTTTTCAAATGTCTTCCAATTAACTAGTACTGAACCCGTGCCATCCATTTCCTGTGGACATTTTCTAATTCTATCCAACCCACATTTTTTACACGCCAACATCAAGCAGTTATGATCAAACCACTCCTCATCATCACCTTTGCTGCAGACCACTTGTCTCCATAAATCACTGGTACACTTGATTGTATGCTCCTTGGCTGCACATTCTGGGCCAGGGCCACAAATCTCACAGTGGCAGTTGCAATTGTCATGAACTCCACCCGATTTTCTCAGCCTGTTCAATCCTTGCATGATGTATTCAAATTTCAAGTGGTAAATGCAACAGCATGTATGCCTCTCACGCATCCTCCTTACAAAACTAGGTTTCAACCTCTCAAAAGTCTGCAATGCAATTTTGATATGAGGATTCTCCTCTCTAAACCTGAGGTAGAATTGCAACTGCAGGGAAATCGTGTGAATGCCAAATAAATGCTACATATAATGAACCCTACAATATAGGATGAATACTTACTTGGTGACTTCAAGAAGGTGAATTGGATGTTCCATCTTTATTCTCGTCTCGATACATACTTCCTCACGTCTTTCTTGTATGGAGAAACTCTTGTATTTTCTCGGTCGAGAACTTGATAATGACTTCTCTATTGTGATCTAACATGCTATCCATCCGCTTCCTCCTCCCGAATATTGACCAAGGTCCTTCCCTTTGTTAGCTTGCACCCTTCTTTGAAAAGCATTTGAAATTGTTTTTCAGGGGATGCTGAGCAATCTGGCCACTTCTGCTTGATTCAATGGCTTGACACCATTTGTACCTGCTGCTGCCATTATCAGGGTGGACTTCCTTGCACGAAGCATGTCATAATTCCTCTCAAACTTATGTTCTTGCATTGTTTCCTTCAAATTCTTCACCATTTGCTCGGCCATAGTAACCTGCTTAGATTTCTTTATAGAAGCAATTGGTAAATCCCTTGCCCTCCAAAGAAGACTGTCAAGGATGCGGCCTTTGTCATTGTCATCAACATTTGTACTGATTTGGTTGAATACTTCATAAATTTCTCCTGAAATTTCTCTTATTCTCATGGTCACTTTCGGTCTCAATTTTCTTATTCGTCTTTGAAGGCTTAATCTTTAGAAGAATTCTTCTTCATTGCTACCTTCTTTGCATATAATCTCCGCCTCGATCTCTCTTCCTTGCTGCATCAATGGCTCAGAATTGAGCGGGGAGAGGAATTGGGTTTCATCTATCCGGTTTATTGTATTCTTTGAATTGTTGAGGGCAAATTGTTGAATTTCGGTTCAGGCAATTCTTGGAAACAATTAGTCCCTCCATTTTGCTTGAATTCAAGATGGGTTAGCCCGCCATCCAGGAATATGGCGGGCTACAGGCATTCATGTTTCCGGCACCAAACATGTTCATGATTCTCTCAGCCTGTCATTTGACGGGCGCGCACCCTACATGTCAATACTTCAATCACGCACGTCGTGTTTAAAACACACCGATTTTAAGCACTTGTAAGCGGCGTCCGGACGGTGATTTCTGCTACCCAGTACCGATTTTGCACCCTTTTCTTCTTGCTCCTTGGCCACAAAGGTGCCAGCTGGTTTCTTACCTCGACCCCTCCCTGAGCTTGATTTTCCTCCTCTACTTGTGAATCCTTTATTCTTTCCTCTGCCATAGTCCTTTGGAGTTGGACATTTTGCTGCAACATGTCCTTTACCACCACAAGTATAACAATTGAAGTCTTTTTTATTTTTGGGGCACTCATTTTTAAAATGGCCAGGCTCATTGCAATTGTAGCAAGTAATTTGATTCTTTCTGCCAGCAAAGAATATTTCAGAGGGTTCCTCCCTTTCTCTCATAATTTTCTTACGCTCATATTACGTTTCTCAAAGTGTTCTCGACTTCTTCCCTCGTCTTACTCATGTTTCTTCATTGTCACTTACTTTGCCCTAGAGATTTGTAGGACTTGACTTCTTTTCAAGCAAATGTTTACCTTGACCAAATCAGCAACAATATTGTCAAAGGTGTTGAAGAAATCTGAGACATCTCCCTCTTCCTTTAGTTTTAAGTTTCTTAACTCTGTTTCTAACAGATCAATTTGAGAGGAAGTTTTTTCCTCAAAATGTTTCAAGAGGTAAGACCACATTTGCCTTGGATTCATGTTTCTAAGTTTAAGCCTAATAGTAGGGCTTACCTTGCATGTAATGATCCCCTGAGCTTCTTTGATTCTTGAATACAAAGACCTCCCAGTCCTTACAAGACTGCTCCCTGCCACACCTTCTGCATTTGGTGGCACTGCACCTGCATTTTGTCTCATATTAACTAAACCTTCAGATACTGACCTTGTGAGAGTATTGAAGTCAACATTAGTGACACCATCTGGATCTACAAGATCCCAGAGGTCTTCCACTTCCAGGATGTGCTTGACTGCATCTTTCCATACCTGGAAACCAGGTCCTCCCTTATAAACCTCTACAGTGCTAAGTAAACTGGCTCCAAAATGGCTTGACATGATGTACAACTTCCTTTAATGTGTTTAGAACCTGGTACTTGCTCTGATACCAATGTTAGAAATAGACAATGCACTTCAATCTATTTCCTACTATTGCTTGATGAATTTATGAAGACCACCAAGACAATGATCTTAACTCAAAAACAATGATCAAATCATAATCATTCCATATGCTATTCTTTAAATATGTCAATTAGAACCTTAGGATGGTAATGAGAACCTTAGGAATACTGTAGCAAATAAACACTGTAGAAAAGAGATTGACTTATTTACTGTAGCATATTTGACCCGTTCACGAAACAACCTTCGAGCAACAATTCAATCAGAGATTCCTCCTTAGTTAAATCCCCAGACCAGCTCAATCAATAAGCCGGCCTATGCAATCTCTTATAGGCTCTGATTCGGCGGTTATGGCACTGGAATCGGCCGCCTAACCGAGCTCCTATTCATATGGAGTTTCCCTCCACGATATTGGGCCGAATACATGTTTAATATGGGATATATCTATACAACCATTAACCTTATGAAACAAAGACCATATCTTTAAATGTCTTTAAAGGTTCAATGGTGTAACGTTTGCCCTGGGCTATACATTAGGCCTAGGTAACCTGTAACCTGTGATCAATAGCCTATAACTCTACTGTACATTATATGCACAAGTTGATGTATTGCTCTGAGCTCAGAATGTGTGATGAACCAACCTAAATTCAACAACTTTATTTATGCCTAGTATGTCTACTTATGCTATGACATTGAATGCGGCATCTTGGATCGAGCAGAGAGATCGTGGAGAAGACACTTCACGGGGTGCACTTATTTATATCGATGGTCGGCCAGGAGTTCACGGCAATATTGCGGCACTTATAAATAGCTCTCGCGGCCGCCCTGAATTAACAAATGCTGAGTTTGAAGAGACTACAGAACACGATCCATGGTACATGAGTGGATATGTTGGACCATATGTGAGGGTCTGTGCCATACAAAGCCTCCATCCGGGGGATGAGTTGTTTGTAAATTATCCTTTCAAAAGAGATATCCCTAGGCGGGTACGACGCCAAAAAAACGGTGAACCTATTGTTGTACCCTATGGGAGGAAAGGCCACATAAATAGATAACCATGAAATATTAGGGTCCAATCATTGTTGAATCATGACAAGACCTATGTGTTTTTCCATAACATTGGGAATGATGAATGTTTGATGTTTTTCCATAACATTGGGAATGACGAATGTTTGATGTCTCTCTTGGAGAAATTAGAAACATCGAATTTGTGACTTGCTTTGTATAGGAGGCATCCGTTTCTACCATTGTAAGGCTGTGATTTGCTACGGTGACAAAGAGATCTGTTTCCAAAGCATTGTTGATTACTTTCAGAAGGTACTTTTTGTTCTGCACACATGTATTATCTCTATATCTGCAAAGAAAGAAGCACCCAGCTACTTTAGAAGGCATATTAAAAATAGAAGCAATGAATGTATCTGCACATTTTAAGTTTTGCTCAGTAAACTGTGTGAATAGAAGCAACGTCTTTTTACATGATTGACCATTGGCAGAGCAGTTGAAGAGCGGATTGTGGCAAGCGACAGTGTAATTTGTATAATGAATTTGGCATTACTGAAAAAGCTGTGGAGGCAATTGTAAGATAATGTAGAAAAATATACATCTGCCAAGTTTCGGTGCTTGCAGCTGCTAGGTAGTCATTCTATTCCTTTCTTTTCCATTGTTATCTCCTTTGCATCTCGCAAGATATAAGTTATGTCTACTTGCGAAATACCTTGCTAAGCCAGTGCTTTCTTGACTGAAAGTTAGAATTTCTTCTATTCTTTATGGCGGTTTCCTTAAACGTTAAGGTGGATTATTTAGGTTTGATCATGCTAATTCAAGGTGGAAGCACTCATATTGCAACTAAGCATGCCTCTGTATTATGACCAGTTTGCCCTCTAAAAGATTACATGTAGAAATGTATGACCTCTGCAATCAATTATGTCTCCTTGAAGTAGCATAGTGCCTTGGTCTTTATGTATTCTAGGAAATACCTTCACCATTAGAAGGGGAAAAAATAGGTGCAATTTAAATGCTCATCTAAAACATGTGTATGGTTTTCATTTCAGTTCGTTTGTTGTTGGCTCAAACATTGTGAGCCTTGAAAATGTTTATGTTACCTATCTAGCAGGATATAAGTTATGGCTACGTGCAAAATACCTTGCTGAGCCAATGCTTTCATAAGGCATATTTGAGTGCTGGCATATTTAAGTCTATTTAATATATATCTGCTGTATGGTTATAGCATTCAACAATGTCACGTCCCTTGAATGAAGGAGTTGGAAATACATGTTGTGCATATAAGCTTTAAAATGGATACCCCAAAGGCAGATGAAATACAAAACTTGCAGTATTTTCGAGATTCCTTTGGGTCGCCTATCACGACTTTTTGATGTTAGGAGATCAATCTCAAGGACTATAAAATCTTTTTTGTCGGTGTCATGAATTATGGCATTAAAACTGAAATCACAAAATATTTTTATTCTACAAAGTAGACGAGTTTACTTGCATATGATGTTATATACACTGCTCCAAGTACAAGGCTAGCAATGGACCTAACAGACGTTGAACTCTTGGTTGATGATGAGGTAACTACCAAAGAGAAAATTAAGAGCATAGAAAGGAAAGAGTTACTTCTAAAGGATGGCTTGGCTGGTGAAAACTACTTATATCTACTGTCTTAGCATGAATGAGGGATTGTGCATAGAGATTTGAAGTCACATGATTTTGTATTACGTGATGAAGTTATAAAGATTATAGATCTTTTGTTGTAGCATAACAATAAAAGTTGATTTTCTTTCCTTCCACAACCATCAAATGTCTTTGATATGTGTGAAATTTGCCCTGTGCCTTATTCCAATTGCAAATGAAAGCGTCGTGTAAAATCAATTTTCTTTGTATCATATTCTGGAACATTTTCTAATGCATCTACCTTCATGGTCCACATGGCTTTCATTTTTGGTCTATACTTACTCGAGAATAAGATGTTACATGGTCATGTAGTACCACGGACAACCATGATTACTTTTGATGTTCAAAGTGAAAGGCAACCCAATATTTTAGCAAATCAATCACCAAACCATATAGATTCCTCAAATATGTTATGTCCTCGAAGGCTAGAATAATCCATGCATTGGAGATGCATATTATCATGACCTATAGGTGGGATAGTCCATTTTTCCTATGGGACAGTGTTTAGTACCAAAAAACAAATCTTATAAGTGCATGGTGAAAGTCATTAATTGTTTACAATCATCATATCTTTGCATGTCATTTCTCTCGAGTCCTTTTTAACTTAGCAAATGATTTGCTACATTCACAACAAGTTCCCAACATTTATAAGTTCTCGATTACGCCCAGCAACGCTGGGCACCGTTACTAGTTACCTTTAATGCTCGATGAAGGAAGTTTATTTTGAATCATAATTGCTGTCTTCAAGGCCTCTTCCCACAAATAGTTTGGCGGGCCACTCTTCTTGATCATAGATCTCACGGCATCCATAATGGTCCTGTTCTTCCTTTCGGCTACTCCATTTTGTTGAGGGTGTGTACTGCAGGTTAGTTGCCTTTTAATGCCATGAGCAATGCAAAATAGTCTAAATTTGGCTGACAAATATTCTCCTCCTCTGTCAGATCTGATGCACTTCAATTTTCTTCCTGATTCTCTTTCCATTTCAGTGACATATTGCTTAAAAGCATTTAATGCCTGAGACTTCCTTTCTAAGCAATAGACTTTGCATTTTTCTGCTGAAATCATCAATAAAAGATATGAAGTATCTTTTATTTGTTCTTCCTCTCACATTTAATGGCCCACATAGATCAGTATATACAAGTTCAAGAACATCACTTGCTCTTGTTTTAGAGTGTTTGAATGGCAGCCTGTTTGTTTTCCCAAGAATACATCCCTCACACTTGAAATTTTCAGATTTAATATCTTTGCACTTGAGCCAACCCTTTTTGGCTAAGTACTTCAAATTGTTGCAATGTGTATGAGCCAACCTGTCATGCCAAAGTTTAAATTCTGGAACATTTATGATGTTTATACTATCATGACCAATAGCTTCCATTTGAAACAAATTGCCAACACGGTTTGCATGAAACTTCAATATATTGTCAAGATAGATGTTACAACCTTTTGAGTCAAAATTGACTTTGTAGCCCTAATCCACTAATTGGCTTACAGAAATCAGATTTTTTATAATTGTGGGAACACACAAAACATTTTCAACATCTACTATGTTCCCATCAAGATCTATGAGCTGCAGAAGTCCTCTTCCTTCTATTTCTTGTACATCTCCATTTCCAACTTGTATTCTTCTAGAATGTGATTTTGAAACATTTTTTAGCGGATCGATGGATTGGGACTCTTGATCTTTCAGCTCCTCCACTATCAACTACAAGAGTTTTGATTTATTAGCATGGTGATTTTTTCTCAACAACGGTAAATGCACATCTTACCTCATCATCTTCATCATCATCGGACTTTTCCTTTTTTCTTCTTGCTCCTTGGCCACAAAGGTGCCCGGTGGTTTCTTACCTCGACCCCTCCACGAGCTTGATTTTCCTCCTCTACTTGTGAATCCTTTATTCTTTCCTCTGCCATAGTCCTTTGGGTTGGACATTTTTCTTTGCAACATGTCTTTTACCACCACAAGTATAACAATTGAAGTCTTTTTTTTTTTTTGGGGCACTCATTTTTAAAATGGCGGGCTCATTGCAATTGTAGCAAGTAATTTGATTCTTTTCTGCCAACAAAGAATATTTGAGAGGGTTCCTCCCCTTCTCTCATAATTTTCTTACGCTCATATTACTGTTCTCAAAGTGTTCTCGGCTTCTTCCCTCGTCTTACTCATGTTTCTTCATTGTCACTTCACGCCCTAGAGATTTGTAGGACTTGACTTCTTTAGAGATGTTTACCCTGCCTTGACCAAATCAGCAACAATATTGTCAAAGGTGTTGAAGAAATCGAGAGACATCTCCCTCTTCCTTTAGTTTTAAGTTTCTTAACTCTGTTTCTAATGAGATCAATTTGAGAGGAAGTTTTTTTCCTCAAAATGTTTCAAGAGGTAAGACCACATTTGCCTTGGATTCATGTTTCTAAGTTTAAGCGATAGTAGGGCTTACCTTGCATGTAATGATCCTCTGAGCTTCTTTGATTCTTGAATACAAAGACCTCCCGATCCTTACAAGGCTGCTCCCCGCCACACCTTACGCATTTGGTGGCACTGCACTGCATTTTGTCTCATATTGGCGAACCTTCGGATCTTGACCTTGTGAGAGTATTGAAGTCAACATTAGTGACACCATCACGGATCTACAAGATCCCGGAGGTCTTCCACTTCCGGGATGTGCTTGATTGCATCTTTCCATACACGGAAACCAGGTCCTCCCTTATAAACCTCTGATTGCTAAGTAAAAGCGGCTCCAAAATGGCTTGACATGATGTACAACTTCCTTTAATGTGTTTAGAACCTGGTACTTGCTCTGATACCAATGTTAGAAATAGACAATGCACTTCAATCTATTTCCTACTATTGCTTGATGAATTTATGAATACCACCAAGACAATGATCTTAACTCAAAAACAATGATCAAATCATAATCATTCCATATGCTATTCTTTAAATATGTCAATTAGAACCTTAGGATGGTAATGAGAACCTTAGGAATACTGTAGCAAATAAACACTGTAGAAAAGAGATTGACTTATTTACTGTAGCATATTTGACCCGTTCACGAAACAACCTTCGAGCAACAATTCAATCAGAGATTCCTCCTTAGTTAAATCCCCAGACCAGCTCAATCAATAAGCCGGCCTATGCAATCTCTTATAGGCTCGATGGGCGGTTATGCCTTTGGAATCGGACGCCCTAACCGAGCTCCTATTCATATGGAGTTTCCCTCCACGATATTGGGCCGAATACATGTTTAATATGGGATATATCTATACAACCATTAACCTTATGAAACAAAGACCATATCTTTAAATGTCTTTAAAGGTTCAATGGTGTAACGTTTGCTACAGGCTATACATTAGGGCTAGGTAACTTTGTAAAACTTTGTGATCAATAGCCTATAACTCTCTTTTGTACATTATATGCACAAGTTGATGTATTGCTCTGAGCTCAGAATGTGTGATGAACCAACCTAAATTCAACATTCCTCCTTCATCACACTATTCTGTGACCTGCATGTCTAATTTGAGCTGTTTGAATTTAACTCCAGTGAGTGCCTTTGTGAAGATATCGCAGCTTTGTTTGGCAGTATTCACATATACCATTTCAATGTACTGTTTGCAAGCCAAGTCACAAATAAAGTGTATGTTCAGTTCAATGTGCTTGGTTCTGTCATGATGCACATGATTTTTCACAATAGCAATGCAGCTTTGAATATCAGTAAAAATCTGAGTTGGACTTGTTTGTTTGTACTCCAATTCATCCAGTAATCTTCTTAGCCAGCATATCTCTTTAGCAACTAAGGATGAGGCTGTATACTCAGCTTCTGCTGAGGACATGGCAATAGCATTTTGCTTTTTGCTTTTCCAAGTTATAGCACCACCACCTAAGAATACAACAAATCCTGAAGTGGACTTCTGTTTTGTGGATCCCTCCCCAATGCATCCTTTGTATGCACATAGCTGTAGAGATTTTCAGAATTGAATGATATTCCATGTGATTTGGTCCCCTTAAGGTATTTTAGAACTCTTTTGCTGCAGGTCCAGTGATCTTTGGTTGGATTATGACACCTTCTGCTCAAGATATTTACAATATAAGAAATGTCTTGTCTTGTGTTGTTTGCCAGGTATAACAAACACCCAATTAATGATCTATATGGAACATTTTCCATTTCTTTTACATCCTTTTCAGTGAGTGGCTTATCTTACGTCGGTCATTGCCACGGAACCACGGGGAGTTTTTCTTTGGATGTGCATCAACAAGGTTAAACCTTTTGAGCATATTTTTTCTATGTGCTTGCATTGCTGCAATTTCAGAATCTTTTGATCTGTTTCTACATACTTCAATACCGAGAAAATGTCTTAGCTCCCTAAGTCGACATCTCAAATCTTGAACTTAAAATCTCTTTGCAATGATTGATTGCACTTATATGATTAGCTGCCATAATGCAATCATCGACATATAAAGCTATGATGCAAAAATTACTTGCTTGCTTATACCTATAAAGATTGCCATCATTTTGAAATTTTTCAAATCCTTGTTCCTTAAGAAAATTGTCCATACATGTGTACCACTCCCTAGGAGATTGTTTCAAACCGTCTGATTGCCTGTTGAGTCTCAAACTTTATTTCCTTGTTGCTCATAACTGGTGCTTGTTGCATGAATACTTTTTCCTCCAATTTGGCATTTAGGAAGCGGTTTTAACATCCATGTGATGTAGTTCAAGGTCTTGGCGTTTGCAACAACAAGCAATGTTCTAATACTAGTCAATTTCACAATAGGGGAGTATGTTTCATCAAAATCTAGTCCGTGTCTTTGTGTATATCCTTTTGCCACAAGCCTTGCCTTGTACTTCCTGCTCCCATCTGCATTTTCCTTTATTTTGAAAAGCCATTTGCATCCTATAACATTTTCCTTTATTGGATAATCTACTATCTCATACGTTTGTGTTTTTACGAAATGACTCGGCTCATCATTCATGGCGTTGTGCCATTGCTCTTTATCTCGCACATTCCATTGCCTCTTCATAAGGCTGGGGAATTGTAATATTTTCAAGAATGGCCATTATTTGTTCATGTTCCACATGTTGCTTTTCAATTCTCCTGCTCCGCCCAAATTATTTCTTCCATATTCCTCTATGTTTTTACGGTAAGCCTTCCAAAAGTCTTTTACACTTTGTGTTTTCCTTTTGACTCTTGTACTTGGTGGTGTGTGTTGATCTTCAATATTTGTTGGCTCCACGACCTCATTGTTTGCATGTGTTCTGCTATTGAATCCTCATCCTCTTGGTGCGAATCTATGTCAACATTCTGCTGATCTTTTTAGCAACTTTAACCTTGTCATTCAAGGCGGTCCCTTTTTATATATATCCTTATACACCACTTGTTCATTGAATATTACATCCCTACTGACAATTATGCTCTTCTTTTCTGGCACATATATTCTGTAGCCCTTTGACTCCTCATCATAGCCCACGAGAAATCCAATATTTGCTTTATCATCTAACTTCTTCCTTAATTCTTTAGGGACATGAGCATAAGCTATGCAGCCATATGTTTTAAACATATCATAGTTCATGCCATCATTACTATTAGACCATAAGAGATCAGGTACATTACCTTTAATGCTTTCGATGAAGGAAGTTTATTTTGAATCATAATTCTTTGTCTTGAGGCCTCTTCCCACAAATAGTTTGGCAGGCCACTCTTCTTGATCATAGATCTCACAGCATCCATAATGGTCCTGTTCTTCCTTTCAGCTACTCCATTTTGTTGAGTGTGTACCTGCAGGTTAGTTGCCTTTTAATGCCATGAGCAATGCAAAATAGTCTAAATTTGGCTGACAAATATTCTCCTCCTCCTCTGTCGGATCGATGCACTTCAATTTTCTTCACGATTCTCTTTCCATTTCGGTGACATATTGCTTAAAAGCATTTAATGCACGAGACTTCCTTTCTAAGCAATAGATTTTGCATTTTCTGCTGAAATCATCAATAAAAGATATGAAGTATCTTTTATTTGTTCTTCCTCTCACATTCAATGGCCCACATAGATCAGTATGTACAAGTTCAAGAACATCACTTGCTCTTGTTTTAGAGTGTTTGAATGGCAGCCTGTTTGTTTTCCCAAGAATACATCCCTCACACTTGAAATTTTCAGATTTAATATCTTTGCACTTGAGCCAACCCTTTTTGGCTAAGTACTTCAAATTGTTGCAATGTGTATGAGACAACCTGTCATGCCAAAGTTCAAATTCTGGAACATTTATGATGTTTATACTATCATGACCAATAGCTTCCATTTGAAACAAATTGCCAACACGGTTTGCATGAAACTTCAATATATTGTCAAGATAGATGTTACAACCTTTTGAGTCAAAATTGACTTTGTAGCCTAAATCCACTAACTGGCTTACAGAAATCAGATTTTTTATAATTGTGGGAACACACAAAACATTTTCAACATCTACTATGTTCCCATCAAGATCTATGAGTTGCAGAAGTCCTCTTCCTTCTATTTCTTGTACATCTCCATTTCCAACTTGTATTCTTCTAGAATGTGATTTTGAAACATTTTTTAGCAGATCAGTAGATTGAACTACTGATCTTTCAGCTCCACTATCAACTACAAGAGTTTCAGATTTATTAGCATGCTGATTTTTCTCAACAACAGTAAATGCACATCTTACCTCATCATCTTCATCATCATCAGACTTTTCCTTTTCTTCTTGCTCCTTGGCCACAAAGGTGCCAGCTGGTTTCTTACCTCGACCCCTCCCTGAGCTTGATTTTCCTCCTCTACTTGTGAATCCTTTATTCTTTCCTCTGCCATAGTCCTTTGGAGTTGGACATTTTGCTGCAACATGTCCTTTACCACCACAAGTATAACAATTGAAGTCTTTTTTATTTTTGGGGCACTCATTTTTAAAATGGCCAGGCTCATTGCAATTGTAGCAAGTAATTTGATTCTTTCTGCCAGCAAAGAATATTTCAGAGGGTTCCTCCCTTTCTCTCATAATTTTCTTCTGCTCATATTCTGTTCTCAAAGTGTTCTCAGCTTCTTCCCTCGTCTTACTCATGTTTCTTCATTGTCACTTACTGCCCTAGAGATTTGTAGGACTTGACTTCTTTCAGCAAATGTTTACCCCTGCCCCAGCCAAATCAGCAACAATATTGTCAAAGGTGTTGAAGAAATCTGAGACATCTCCCTCTTCCTTTAGTTTTAAGTTTCTTAACTCTGTTTCTAACAGATCAATTTGAGAGGAAGTTTTTTCCTCAAAATGTTTCAAGAGGTAAGACCACATTTGCCTTGGATTCATGTTTCTAAGTTTAAGCCTAATAGTAGGGCTTACCTTGCATGTAATGATCCCCTGAGCTTCTTTGATTCTTGAATACAAAGACCTCCCAGTCCTTACAAGACTGCTCCTGCCACACCTTACGCATTTGGTGGCACTTTGCACTGCATTTTGTCTCATATTAACTAAACCTTGGAATCTTACGACCTTGTGAGAGTATTGAAGTCAACATTAGTGACACCATCACGGATCTACAAGATCCCGGAGGTCTTCCACTTCGGGGATGTGCTTGGCGCATCTTTCCATACACGGAAACCAGGTCCTCCCTTATAAACCTCTACGATTGCTAAGTAAAGCTGGCTCCAAAATGGCTTGACATGATGTACAACTTCCTTTAATGTGTTTTTAGAACACGGTACTTGCTTTCGATACCAATGTTAGAAATAGACAATGCACTTCAATCTATTTCCTACTATTGCTTGATGAATTTATGAAGACCACCAAGACAATGATCTTAACTCAAAAACAATGATCAAATCATAATCATTCCATATGCTATTCTTTAAATATGTCAATTAGAACCTTAGGATGGTAATGAGAACCTTAGGAATCTTGTAGCAAATAAACAACGTAGAAAAGAGATTGACTTATTTCTTGTAGCATATTTGACCCGTTCGCGAAACAACCTTGAGCAACAATTCAATGAGAGATTCCTCCTTAGTTAAATCCCGGACCAGCTCAATCAATAAGCGGCCTATGCAATCTCTTATAGGCTCGATTCGGCGGTTATGGCCTTTGGAATCGACGCCCTACTTAGAGCTCCTATTCATATGGAGTTTCCCTCCACGATATTGGGCCGAATACATGTTTAATATGGGATATATCTATACAACCATTAACCTTATGAAACAAAGACCATATCTTTAAATGTCTTTAAAGGTTCAATGGTGTAACGTTTGCCCTGGGCTATACATTAGGCCTAGGTAACTTTTGTACTTTGTGATCAATAGCCTATAACTCTCTTGTACATTATATGCACAAGTTGATGTATTGCTCTGAGCTCAGAATGTGTGATGAACCAACCTAAATTCAACAACTTTATTTATGCCTAGTATGTCTACTTATGCTATGACATTGAATGCGGCATCTTGGATCGAGCAGAGAGATCGTGGAGAAGACACTTCACGGGGTGCACTTATTTATATCGATGGTCGGCCAGGAGTTCACGGCAATATTGCGGCACTTATAAATAGCTCGGCGGCATACTGAATTAACAAATCTTTGAGTTTGAAGAGACTTCTGAGAACCACGATCCATGGTACATGAGTGGATATGTTGGACCATATGTGAGGGTGCGTGCCATACAAAGCCTCCATCAGGGGGATGAGTTGTTTGTAAATTATCCTTTCAAAAGAGATATCCTAAGCTGGTGCGGCGCCAAAAAAGCAGTGAACCTATTGTTTGTACCCTATGGGAGGAAAGGCCACATAAATAGATAACCATGAAATATTAGGGTCCAATCATTGTTGAATCATGACAAGACCTATGTGTTTTCCATAACATTGGGAATGATGAATGTTTGATGTTTTTCCATAACATTGGGAATGACGAATGTTTGATGTTGTAGTATAACATTGGGAATGATGAATGTTTGATTGAAATTAATGCGAATGTGTTTAAACATGTATTGTTGGATTGGTTGTGGCTTCTTCTTTGCAATCCATTCTTCAAATTGTCTTTCCTTTATTTTCATTCATTTACAAACAAAATATGTTCTTTGCGGTCATCGGATGATGATGTCTCGTCTACCAAAGTGGTTTTCATGCGAGAGAGTGGTTTGATGGAAGCTATTCAAAATTACTTCCCAACCACTAGCGATGTAAATGTCAATGATGAAGAAGAGAGACCAATTACACTTCTTGAGAAATTAGAAAACCACTATATCCAAATTCAAAGATATCCGTCTTCTTTGCGTGCATTCTCATCCTCAACTTACAACACAAATCAAGTTGGAGTAACAATAGTGTGGATGAACTTCTTGGGTGCGTGATTTGAGATTTAAAATAATAGAAGTTTCTATTATGTTTTGTTCTTTGTTCTTCTTTCTTTCTTACTTATACTTTAACTTTGTTTGATAGTTTGCTAGGTGAGTATATACTTCCAAGTGATCATTGTCTCCCAAAATCCGAAGAGGCGTCAAACAACTCTTGCAAGAACTAGGTTTAGAATACAATTGTATTCATGCATGCATAAATGCGCAATGAATATAGCGACATGAGTAGATGTCCTAAGTGCAATGAATCGCGGTATGATGAAAAAGCAAGGTCCAAAGTTCCAAGGAAAGTTTTGCGGCACATGCCAATCATTCCTCGATTACAAATCATGTTTAAATGTCCTTCCCTAAGCGTCATTCATGGACTTCCATGCAAAACACCGAAGCAACGATGGAATTTTGAGGTACCCAACCGATGGTGAGGCTTTGAAACATATAGAAGACAAATGGCCACATTTTAAGGATGAACCAAGGAATGCTCGCCTTGCTTTGGGCATGGATGGAATATGTCCATTTGGCACGATGTCCTCTACACATAGTGTGTGGCCCATTGTTGTTATAAATTATAACATACCACCTTGGATGGCAACTAAGGTGGGCCACTTAATGTTAACGCTTATAGTTCCAGGTACATACCTTTACATAACCATGCATTTTATGTAGATTGTGGCTTCCTAATTTAATGCAACGATATTTTGTAGGCAAATACCAAGTCAAAGATATGAAGCGTATACTTAGAACCACTTGTCGAGGAATTGGATCTTTTATGGAAAGGCATACACATGTATGACATTTCGAGGGACCACACAATTTCACCTTTCATGGAATACTATGCTTCACAATTCATGACTATCACGGATTTAAAGTTAAATGCAGTGCGATGCTCGGGTTAGTTATATATTTTGTATGAGTTTCTTAGCTACAAGCGTTAACAATTTGGAGTATATTCTTTTGTAGGATTGCAAACTAGTGGATCTTGTGGGTGTCCATCATGTGGCCAAAACTTAACGTCTTATAGATCACGACACCTGTCAAAGATGATATACACTGGCCATCAAAAGTATCTACCATTAGGCCATCCCCTCCGTCGTGGTGATATATCTGATGTGCCCGTGAGAAGAACCCCACATGATTGGTTGAAGACATGGAACGATCATGACCCAAACATGGGTAAACATCCGCCGGGCATGAAGATGCTATCTATACTTTACAAGTTGGAATATTGGTCTGAATTAAAAATTGCACACCTCTTAGATCCTATGCACATTTTCAAAAATGTGAGCCATTCACTTTGGCGCCATCTTACTGGAGATTGGGAGACTCTAAAAGCTAGGAATGATCTAAAGGATAAAGGCATCAAAAGTGAGTTGTGGCCAATCGAAGAAGAGGATAGAGCTCCTCGCTTTCTTCGAGGTCCTTGGGTATTGAAAAAGGATGAACTCAAACAAGTAAAATGTGCTATCAAAAGTTTGCGCACTCCAACCGGTTATGGATCCTCCCTTAGAAGGGCATTTACAAAATATGGAGATCTCACAGGACTAAAGTCACATGATTGGCACAAGTTTCTACAGGTACGTATACATATAAAAACTGAAGAAGCATGAGGCTAAATAGTTGAGGTCCAATACTAATAATTTGCCTATAATATCTTCAAACTTATAAACCTATATGTTGGTGACATCTAATTCGACCTTCTCCTTATAACAGCATATTCTCCCATGTGCCTTGGAAAATTGCCTTACACCACGCATCCGGAAGGTCATTTATAGACTCGCAAGCTTCTCCAGGTGGGTCTCTTCTAAGCAAATTGTAGTTTGTCGATATTCCGCTATGGAAATAGAGATTGCGAGAGATATTATGCCAACTAGAAGATCTATTTTCCACCGGTTTATTTGATCTTGGGGTATAATGTAACTATTTTACATAAATTTCGTGTACCTATTTGCAGCTAACAAATGTGATTATTAGGTACATTTCTTTGGTGCATCTGTCACGAGAAATATTGCTTGTGGGTCCAAACCCTTGAGATGGATGTTCTTTTTAGAGATATATGAAGGTACTAAAAGGATTTGTCGCCCGGATGTACTTTGCCCGGGGGTGTATGGCGGAAGGACATCTTAATCAAGAGACATTATTCTTCTTGTGAGATGCCACCAAGTCAATAGATCCAAATGCACCAAAAATTTGGAAGAAAGAGATTCTGATTGGTTGGATGGTGAAGTCTTGCAAGGCCTAGGTAAACAACGAAGGTTAAGTGGCCGAAATGTTTGAGGGGCATCAATAAGTTTGTTGTGAACAATACAGATAGTCTTAGAAGGTGGGTGGAGTTGTATAAAATTGATAAGACACAAAGGGATAGCGATAGGAAAGCATATGCTACAAGGAACCGTCGAGGACATAATAAGAGAGCCATACAATACCCTCAAGAACTAGCGTCTCTACCCGATTGTCCCCCCTTTGGTGGTTTGCATAAAAGCTTAGAGAAGCTGAAAAAATGGAAAAAAATCAAGAAGATGACCTCAACATTACATTTGGGTCGAAAAATTGGTAAGTTCCTATTTGTTGTTGTCAATACATATTTTGCATTTCTTAACCATCTAATGTCACTTATATTTTACCAATGTGCAGGCTAGATTCCATAATTCAATGTGGGCGTATGGTGCACACTTACGAATTGATGACATTGACAAAGCTCGCGTCACTTTTGATTCTGGAATCATTGCTTCATTTAATCAAAAGAGTCAAGCAAGCATTAGAGATGATAATCCTATTGATGGAGAACTTGAATATGTAGCATAATAACAGGGGGTTGTTTTTAAGTTTTTATACGTTTTTTCTTATGGTTTTCCTATGATTTGGTGGTTGTATTCTTGCAAGTGTACTAAATAGTATTTCTAGAGTGCACTCTTTCTCGACCGTTGATTTTTTATCAAAAAGTAAATCATATGGTCATGATTGTACTTCCTTGCATGCCCCAATGATTTGGCATGTGTTACGCATGAAATTTCTTATTGCTTTTTCCTTTATTGGGTGGAGTGTTATGTCCACCCAAAAAAACGTCGTTATTACTATTTACATGTAGACTACGCTTTTTACATAAAATTTAAAGGGATTAGGCTATGCAGCGAGGCGTTAGGAAAACCCTTGCCAAAAACCTCTCGAGTTTTATGCATTTAGGAAAACCCTTGCCAAAAACCTCAGGAGTTTTTGCGTTGATGGCCCTTGAAGGCCCCGGATCATGGACAGCGCCTAGGTTGCAGTTGGAGAAAGAGAGCAAGGATTTTCAAATCATTGGAGTAGCCATAGGGCTTCAGGTGGCGTGGAGCTCATCTCCTCGATCCGCCAATTCTCTCCTCTTTGAGGCTTCAAATGGTAAGTAAGCATGGTAAGCATCCCAAGTTTTGTAAAAATGTTCCTCAGCAAACTTGTTATCTAAAGCATATGATTTTTCTTTCCCTTATATCTCAATACTCGTATGCAAGCAGCATGCTATCTCTAGAAACCTTTGGAAACCAAGCGAGAATCTAAGCGATTACCTTTGGGCTTCTCTGAGAAAACAAAGGGGTCGAGTAGGCTGAATAATAGAAATATCTTGCAATAGGAGAAGCACACTTTTGACATCGGCTACCTTACACCTTTCGGGAACAAAATTGCGAGATCGGTGGGGAGCTCCATAAGCCATAGCCATTGCATGGAATTATTTTGCAATGATGCAAGACAATAGGATGAAACCATCTAAAGTCACATTCTCCATTATTTTGAAAGCATGAAGCGATTAGAAACACGACGGGTTCATTGGTAGTGCATGTAGAAGTATGTGGGCTGCTTGGCGAGGAAACTCGGTGGTTATTTTGAAAGCATGAGAAGTAGAACATGGCGGGTTTATTGGTAGTCTGTAGAAGTATGTGGGCTGCGGTGAGGGAAACTACGGAGGGTAATTCCTATTAACATGTATGAAAACTGTAATAGAATGGAAAAATCATTGTCATGTATGAAAAGTGGTGATAGAATGGAAGAATTATGCAAAGTATTTCACTGATTCTTGAACAAAAACTTGGTCTTTTGTATGTGTTCATTCTGAGGTCTTGCCCAATATGCTAAAGGCATAATGGCATTATACTATTTTGAGAGGATGGAAGAAGAACATATAAAAACGATAATATTACATTTTCCTGCAATTTAAGAGCATATCGCAATATACGGATCATGGGCGTGGCCTTCACATAGATATTATGATTGGAAGTAATTTTATGAAAATGTATGCTACGTATGGCGGCTTGGGTGTGGCATTATAGTCTATGAACATCGGCATATACACGGTTAAGCATGGCTAGATAGTTCTTTGCTTATTTTCACATCATTATCGATGAAAGCTTGATTCATCATGGTAGGTAGTTAGATATATAATTAGATGTGCTTTCAAACACATACGTTTTTTCTTGTGTCTACATTGATGTAGCGGTGCTCAAAAAGTAATTTTCCATGCCATGTTTGTCTAAAACATGGATTCAACTCTCTGAGATAGATAGATAGATAAATAGGAAGCTTTGTCACTTTATACATTTAGCTTATATGTTACGCTTAGCTTACGGGTAGCATATATGGAGAATAGAACATGCCTTGGGAAATAATTTCTCACTTAGAGTAACCAAGTTGTTATGCACACCATGTAATGTTACATCTATTTTAAAGACATGCGTTGTTGGAAACTTCACAGCGTAAAGGGTGTCCTGAGGACTATCGTTATGCCATTGTTATGACCACATGAATAGATGAGTCTTTGCTATAAGTTGTTACCATCTAATGCTTCCTTATTGAGTTAGTAAATGGGCCCATTTTTTTGTCCATGGTTTTTTGAAGTTGGATTTTTATATTTGATCGCTTGAGACCTTGAAGACTTGGGATGTTTCTTCTTTTTTTACAATCAAGCTTGCCTAGTTACAAGTGCATAAAGTGGCTTTGGATGCTATGGGAATGATGTCAACAAATGATTGTCACCGGATGCTATGTTGGAGCCCACGAACATCCCACAGCTTCTTGAACAAGTTTTTAAATCTTTGGATTTTGATATGATGTCATGGGAGTCTTGAATGCAACCGCTAAGGTATTTGGTATTTGAGTTCTTGACAAATGTGCTCTGAGGACTAGGTTGCATATTTATTATATTCTTGACAAGAGCAAAGCATTTTCATAATAAAAAATTGTAACATGGGTTACCATTTGTCTATTATCTATCGTGGTATTATATCACACTTAATATTAGGACTTCGAATGTAATGGCTTGTTTTTAGCTCTACTACCATTGTTACATGCATTTATGGATTTCTTAGTGCCCTTCCATCCATCATTAGAGTATTAGGTAATGTGTATATCTACACCCCTACACCATCCTTAAGGCCCAGAAGGAACAAAATTTTAGTTAACACAAACCATTAACACACAACTAACATTATTAACATAAACCATTGCATTTGACACATTTAAATTAAAATCCCCCTTAAACCCCCTTTGGTTTGGGTGCATATTCACACGGGGGGTTACGTAGGGCAGCGAGAGCCTCAAAAAATTTATAATACATGTACAAAATTAACACCATTAAGTACATTGTCTCAAACCTTATAGTATTTTACAAACCTTAATATACAACATACAAAAACTTGTACATGCATACCCCACAAGCGAGGATCGCTATATGCGGTCGGATCTTAGAATAAAGGGCAAATATGCCCATCCGACAGCTCTTGTTGCCCGAAGTAACCCCTCGTGTGAATATGCACCCAAACAAAAGAGGGTTTAAGGGGGATTTTAATTTAAATGTGTCAAATGCAATGGTTTATGTTAATAATGTTAGTTATGTGTTAATGTTGGAGTTATTACCGATATCATTGATGTGGATTTTCGATCATTTCGACAAACCATACTGAAGGCCAAGTGGTTCAAAACTTTTATATCGTGGGCCGAAATCAAGCGGTGCGACCACATCCTTACAGTTTATTTGAAGTTGACTCCGCATGTGTTATTAGATAGAAGCGAGCCATATGTGTATCCTCATCAAGTTCAACAAGTTTTCTTTCATGTCAACCCTCAAAACAATGCGTGGTGGATTGTGATTCCCACGGAACCAACGTCACGTCGATATATATGCAATACAACCATCGAGGAAGAAGGGCAGCAAGAAGAAGAGGTAGAGCTTGAGCAAGTATTGGAATTTGTGGAGCCAAGAAACATAGAAGGCGATGAGGCTCAAAGGGAGCGAGCAATCAAGGATTGGAATTATCGATGCATATCGATGAAGATTATATTGAGGAGGAAATTGAAGAGGGAACAAACAATCAAAAAGTGAGATCACCAATGCATTCCAATGAAGATTATATTGAGGAGGAGGAAGATATTGAGCTCCAAACTCCAAATATGCGACGAAGGCTACTCTTACAACTAGATGATGATGAATGGGATGACATTGAACATGATTTTGTGGACGAGGGTTTGATGTCTGGTGAATAAGAAACAAACTTTGATCTTTTATTGAATGCATTTTTACGATTTCAAGAATACTAATGTATCCCATATATATATGAGGTATTTGATTAAAATATTGTGTGCCTTCTTTTCTCTCATTAAACTTTTGTGTCTTTTATCTTTGGAACTTGAGCTTTTGTTTGCTTAATTGAATATGTATGCGATCATTGAGGTATTAGTAAATTGCCAATTTACAATAATTTCAAAATTACTACCTTCGCATCCGGCTATGATAGTCCTTGCATATTTATCAAAAGCATTGACTAAGTATATTTGGTCAATTTGAAAGATATAAAGTTTATAAAATGATTCAAATATTAAACCAATTACCCGATGCTTGCAATGACATGCATTGTATGCACATAACAAACTCCACATCTCGAGAGATGTCTCTATGGTCGCTTTAAAATATGTAAAAGATTGAGAATACTTCAAATGTTAAACAAATCAATCAATGGTTGCAATGACATCGCATTGTACGCACATAAGATATTCAATGTATCCCAAGATGCCACATTGTATTTCCCTAAGTAATTCTAGTAAGATTATAATAGTACCATAGTTTATAATAGTAACATAACATAATGCGAGCCTTAAGTCTAAGTGTCCCATAGACACATGAATATAAGGTGTACAAATCACGAGGCCCACGAGATGCATTCAAACACAAGGCCCACGAGACAACGGACCAATGTTAATGATATGAATAAGGGAAAACTTGAAGATAGCATCCCTACCTACATTGAAGGTGATTTACCTACAATGCTCTAGCTAGGGATGGAAACTTATAGTTTTTTTTTCCCCAAATGAGATAATCAAGATTAGCCAAAAATAGTACACTATTAAAAAAGATCACGGTGAGAGCTTTCTAGCATCAAATTTCATCAAAAAGCGAACCCTTGAATCAAAAGTTATGATTAGTTGTGTTAATAAAATTTTTGAATTTCACGGACGATATTCGGCGTTTTTTCGGCGAAAAAATGGTGGCGCTATATGTGTGAAAGCGGCGGCGCATGTTACGGCGCATAAAGCGGCGGTGATCTCGGCGATAAAGCTGTCGTTTTTTGGCGGCGGGTAGCGTGGCGAACAAAATCGGCGCATGTTACGGCGCTATACTTGCGCATATATTTTGGCGTGTAACATGGCGATTAATTTGGCGATTACTACGGCGACATCGTCACTTTAAAGCGTCGGCCTTTTATCGTCGGCATATTCGTCGGCATAAGCGTCATGCTAAGTTTTTTAGATGTTACGGCGATTTGCTTGGCCTTGAGAACCCTCATCCTCTTGTAGTGTTTTGCTACAAGAGTTGAAGCTACCTAAATTTGAAGCTTCGGCTTGGGTGATTGGATCTACCACAGGGCTTCCTCTATATGGATGGAAGCAAATGGAACTATAGGGGAATGTGCATCATTTGGAAAAATCTCCATCACATCTCCTTTTGCAACAACATATCTAAAATGTGGCAAAGGCTGTAACTTTCTCAGTTAATAACTCCACCTTTGGGGTCATAAATGTCTATGCTTCTACTTGTCCTAAAGAAAAGAAAAGCTCGGCCTGATATCAATTCTTGGATCACTAGTAACTCCACGGTTATTTGGATTTTGGTGGAGATTTTAATAATACTCGACTTGGGACATGAAACTTGGAAACAAAATAAACATGTCCATTCTTGAGAGAAGGAATTGGGATAAATTTATAGCTGACTCTTCCTAATTCATATTCCATCTTCCACATCTATTTTCACCTGGTCTAATAAGCAGAAAGATCAAGATAGAGTCTACTGTGCTTTGGATAGATTTTATGTCTCCAATCCAAATTCTGATTTCTGGGACAATTGATTTGTAACAAGTGATGAAGGTACTTCCATTTCGGATCACCAACCTCAATTTCTTAATACTAAGCACACCTGCTAAGTTCCCCAGAGGGTGGAAATATCCCCTTCAAACTAAATTGCTCTCGCTTGAGAATGCTTCCTTCCAACAGGAGTTTGCTGATTTTTATCAATCTATTGATCCCATGTTGCCAAATTCATCAATGAAACATTTTGACTACAAGATAAAAAAATCCAAGGATTGGATCAAGAAATGTGCCAAAAACAAGCACATGGCTAAAGTTCAGGAAAAGGAAAACCTTTTGAATAAAATGAAAGAAATCAGATCTACGCTTCAAGTTGATCCTCATATTTACAATGCATGTGGGGAAGAATTACTTGAGAGATTCTTAAAAGCATTGAGGAGAGAGAAGCCAAGTTTTACGCCATTAAATGCAAAATTAAGTACAACGATTGAAATAGACTATGGCAGCTCAATTTTTTTTTTTTTTTTTCAAAGTGGCCAAAAATAGGCTTACGAAGAATTCCATAAATCAAGTAAATAATGGTTACGGCTCCATGCTTAGCTCGAGATCGACATTAAAACTTCTTCTATGCTGACTACTCTACTCTTTTCAAGGAAAATGATCTCACTTTGCTTATGAAATTTGGCTAAAGGCAGATTCTTGGCTATAGATGCGGTCTTGCCAAATCCTATTGATTGCATGGACATATCTTTGACTTACGCTCCCATTGAAGATGAAATTTTTAAAACTACGAGAAGTTTCTCTAAAGACAAATCTCACATACGATGGATTTCCTCGAATTTTATATCCAATTACGGGATATTATGAAATCGACATTATTGGTCTTGTGCATGGCTTACGGGCTTCAAATCATTTGCACCTATATCTCTATCTCTTCGGGTTTTATTACCTTGGTGCCAAAAGTGGAAAATCCTACCTTCTTTTTCTAATAGGTTCATTTGAATGGCAATGGAGGCCTATATCTCTAACTAACTCTTCATATAAGCTTTGTGCTAAAATAATTGCCAATAGAATTCAAGCTTATCTCCTTTGGCGTGCCACATTGAATTGTGCCACGAATATCGGTGTCAATCAATCGGCCTTTCTTCCTAATAGGTTCATCTTAGATAACTATGCATTAGTGCAATGGAAGGCACTGCATTGGAATAGGATTCGAACCAATCTTGCATCCTTTTGAAATTAGACTTTAAGAGAGCCTTTGATCTTAAAGCTGGAACTTTATTGAAATTGCCTTAAAAAAAAAAATGGGATCCCAATCCAAGCTCATCTCTAAGGATTGAATTCTATGTCCAATTGGTGATTCGATTAATGGATCACCCTCTAAATTCTTCCCCTTGGCAAAGGTGTAAGGCAAAGGCTGCCCTTTAGCACCATATCTCTTCCTCATTGTTCTTTGAGATGCTTACTAGATGTGTTGTTAAGCATGCGAGAATTCGGTGCTCTATCGGCCTCAAACTTCCAAATAACTTAGACATCCTCACAATCTCACAATATCTTTGATGACACTTTTGCTTTCCTAGATTCCAATCCTAACAATGTCAACAGATTTTTAGATCTCATTAAAGATTTCTCTGCTACCTCGGGAGTGCACATGAACCTTGAAAAAAGCAAGATTATTGGAGATGTTGATCATTCTTCCATCCGTGGTATTTCTGTCCTCAGTTGCAATCAAGCTTCAAATTTATTGGGTATGCCTCTCTCTCTTAATCCAAGTTTGAGAGGTCTTTGGGATCAATTCTGAGAGAATAAAAAGAAGCCTGAATAATTACAGGAGGCGTATATCCTTTTTGAGGTAGGACAATTATTGCAAATTACGTGCTAGCATCTTCTCATGTCTACTTCTCCTCTGCCCTTGTTGCTCCTAAAGTCATATATTACGAATTTGGAAAAAACTATTGAAATTTCATTTGGAATGGATCTCATCTTGTTAACTGGAAATCAATTGCAAGACCAAAGAAATTTGGAGGTCTAGGGTGCAAAAATCTTTACTTGCAGGCATGTTCTTTAGCAGGCAAATACATTTGGAGAACAATTATGGGAAATAGCTCTCCTGCCTCTCAATTCATAGCTCACTGGCTAAATATTTCTATCCTTCAGGACGTCCCTCTATCAAGCACTCTCTCCCTGAATATGCTTTTGTTGACTTACATCCTGCTCCAAACACCTCCCCTCTTATGAGGAATTTAATCATGGCTTGGAATAAAATCCACCCTGTGCTTCAGAGAAATAAATTTTCAGATGCTACTATGAGCACTAATTTGTTTTGGTCTCCAATTTTTTCTGATCATAATTCTAAAGTCATGGCCATAAAACATCCTAAAATCTATAGTAAATGGTCCAGCATAGGAATTACTTCTATCAGAGATCTTTATAAGAATAACAATTCTATCATATCCTGGACTGCTCTGAAATCTGTTCTTAAAGGTACTTCCAGTGATAAGAAGATGTATGCTCACTTCAAGGCAATTTTGGTCCCATTCAATAATTTCAATGATTTCAATAAATCTACAGGTTGCTCTATAAATGGTAAGCTGGCATACATGATATTTACAACTTGATAAATATAGTGGACTAGGAACGGTGCCCAGCATTGCTGGGCATAAGCTCATAACCTATATAAATGATACACTACAGTGATGAGAGAGGCAAGCATGAATAACCTAGAAGTACTCCATTGTTAAAGTAGTCGACATCGTTCTCTTTCCCTTATACCCCGCTTTTATACTTTTGCTTTTTTCCTTTTTTCTTCTTTTCTTTTTTTCCTCTTTTCACTTTCAGTTTTCTTGATAAACTTTTTCCTTCCTCTTTCCCTCATTTCTCCACCCTTTCCCTCTTTTTCTTTTCACCATGTTTTCTTCCTTTTTCCCTTCACTTTCTTTTGACTCTTCCGTTTTCCCATAACCTTTCGACACATTTTTCCTCTTTCCTTTTCTCTTGTACCCATTTTCCTTTTTTTCCCACCCTTTCTTTCTTCCCCCTTTTTTTCCCTCTCCTTTTTTTGCTTCCTTTTTGCCTTTCTTCACTCTTTCTCTCTTCCTCCTTTTCCCGTGACCTTTCGCCCTTCCCTTTTCCCATTTCCCTCTTCCTCTTTTTCTCATGCCCTTTTTTCCAGGTTCGCTTTCACCCTTTTCATCTGTCGTTTTCTTTTTCCTTTCCCTTTCCGTTTTTCCCTTCCTTTCTTCCCATCCTTTTCTTGTTCCCCTTTTGCCCCTCCCGGTCCCCATCTTTTCCTTTTTTCTCCTCTCTCAACCCTTTCCCTTTCCGTCTTCCCCTTTCCCAATGCCCTTTCGCTCCCCTTTTCCACTTTCCTTTCCCTTTTCCTTTTCTTTTTTCCATGTCATTTTTCCCTTCCCTTTTCCTCTTTCCTCACCGGTTCACTCTTTCCCCTTTTTCCTTCCCTTTTTCCATGCTCTTTTTCACTTTCTTTTCCCCCTCTCTTTACCCTTTCCCGTTCTCTATCCCTATCCCTTTTCTTGATGGACTTTTTTTTCCTTTTCCTCATTTCCCAACCCTTTTCCTCTTCTCCTTTTTGTCGTGCCTTTTTTACCTATCCTTTCACCTTTCCCCCTTCATTTTCTTTTCACTTCCTTCTTTCTATGCCTTTTCAACATCTCTCTTTTCCCTCTTGCCTTTTTTCCTCAACCTTTTTCCCCTTTTCCCCACCCTTTCTCTCTTCCCCCTTTTTTTTCTCTTGCCCTTTTCCTATGCTTTTTTTTTTTTTTTCCTTTTTTTCTTCTTTCTTTCCCTTTCCCCTTCCCTTTTCCCTTGTCTCTCTTCCCCTTTCCCTCATGTCCCTTTTCCCTTCTCTTTTCCCTCTTCTCGCCCTTTTCTCTCTTCCCTTTTTTCCATCTTTTTCTTCCTTTTTTTCCATGCTTTTTTCGCTTATCCTTTTCCCCTTTCTTCACTCTTTTCCTCTTTCCCTTTTCCCCGTGCTCTTTCACCCTTCTCTTTTTCATTTTTCCTTTCCTTCTTCACTTTTTTTGGTGCCTTTTTTCCCAGGCTCCCTTTCCTTCTTCCTTTTTCTTTTTTCATTTCCCTTTTCCCATGCGCTTTTCCCCTTCCCTTTACTCCACCCTTTTTCTGTTATCCTTTCTCCCTTCTTTTTTCCTCCTTTTTCCACCCTTTGCTTCTTTTTCCCTTTTTCCCCTCGTCTTTCCCTCCCTTTTTCTTTTTCTTTTCCCTTGTCCCTTTTCCCATGCCATTTTTTCCTTTTTTTTCTCTCTTTCCTCACCCTTTTTCACTTTCCCTTTTTCCCATGCCTTTTTACCCGTTCACGTTCCCCTCTCCTCAAGACATCAAAACATGACCAATCATAGTGGTCAAAAGTCGTGCGATAAATCTCTGCCTTTGGATGCAATTAGATGATCTCGGTCATTCAAATTGGGGCTTGATACAACACGCTAAAACATTATAATATAAGACTAGTAACGGTGCCCAGCGTTGCTGGGCATTCATTGGAAGTTTGTAAATGTTTTTATTGCAATAAGAAATGTGTGCAGTAAGCTTTTATTATTGGAATAGAGAATAGTTATAGTGCCCAGTGCTGCTGGGTATCTATAGAAACTAAGGAGCTATTTCATCCCGTAGAATTTCTTTGTAAACTACATTTGGAGTGAACCTCCTTTTGTTTTTTAGTAGTGCTCCTTGTCTTGAGGTTTCTTGAATATATACCTTCACTCCCTGTTGTGTGGTGCACCTTGAGAATGCGACATAAATTTTGGCCGTGTCTGCGAATCTTGGAGTTGGTAGGTAGATGCCAGCGGAGGTCATTGGTATCCTTGCAATGAGAAAAACATCTGATAATCACTACAAAATTGTTGAGCCCTTTCGGCGTCTATATCGGCGATGCAGCGTCGATGCATCGTCGATCATCGGCGTTCAAAGGTCGACCCTAAGCCGTCATACCGGAAGGCAAGTCGATCATCGACCGAAACCGCGGTCGAAATCACGATGTCGAAATCGCGGCGTCGATGCTTCGGCGGTGGATCGTCGATGTCGGCGCGGATAAAGGCGATGCCGCGGCGATGCCGCGGCGGCCTCCGTGGCGTGGCGATGCCGCGGTGTCGCCTGGTGAGCGTCGATCATCGGCGTTCGATTGAAGCGATGGCGTGGCACACCCAGCGCCCGCCGTGCCGCGTGGCGGACACCTGTTATATGTCCTTTGGGCGTCGATCATCGGCGTCTCTAAATATTATAAAAAAAAAAAAAAAAAAAAAATAAAAAAATTATTTTTTTTTTCAAAAAAATTTAAAAATAAAAAACATAAACCATGCATCAAATTGGGTGCAATTTAAGACATATTAAGTTGTAAAGACTTCGAATTTTATTTATCAAATAAAATATTTGGAGAAATCTAAATTAATCAATTAAAATCTAATTAAAATCAACTAAAATCTAAATTAATCAATTAAAGATCGTTCTTAAATTGAGAAGTAGGAAATGAAAAACATATAAAAATAATGGCTCATGCCATGAAAATACTTGTAGCTGAGTCTACAAAAAATAAATTGAACAAAGGCGTACCTTCCTCTAATAAAATTATTCCTTCTCTTTATTTTCGTGCTTCCTCAGATGAAGCCATAAGCTCTATTCTTGTCTATGCACCTGCAATGAAGAGAAACCAAATAAGGAGAAGAAAAGTTAGAGTAGGGAGAGATAGAAGAAAAGCATAGAGTAAGAAGCGGTGTGACATAACAAAGAAACATGTAGCAAAAACCTTCATGCTTAACTTAGTGTTAGGAGGTTAGATAAGTCGTTCTCTTTTGTCTCAAAAATATGCATTTTTCAGCTTTTAGCGCTTCCATGAAAGGATTCGTATCCATCTTTGCAGGTGGCCCATAAGAAAGGAAAGGAGAAAAATGTGTTAGTTAGCTACTCTGCATAAAAAGTTAAGCAGCCTTGTTCTGCACAATGGACATGCCTTACAAAATGGTCGAGACGTTGACCAGTTTGTGTCTCCCTGTCGGGACTTTCGTTGGCACATATCTCATTTATGAGCACACGTCTAATCTCACTAAGCATTTGTGTCTTCACATTTGGGGCCATACCTACAAACCAAATTAAACTAATTTTATCGGCAATGCATAAAAAAATACAAAGAAAAAAAGGATTCGTGGATTAACCTAAATACATTAGCAAATAAATTTACAAGAGTAGTAGGTGAGCTTGGACCCGAAGCACTTAGTCCCCTCCACTCAAGGTGGAGTCGACCATGCCCCTTGCCCAAGTCTCCCCAAGTTTTTTTAAACCTAAACAAAGCATTAAACTTAAACGTATTAAAAATAAATTCTTACCTGGAATAAGTACAAGGTGTTCGTTGTGGATTACAAAAAGCAACGCATTTTGTTAGGAGTTATGCATGCAAAACAAGACATCAATGGTTAGAAAAAATATTAAACTAAGTAAGAAACAAAACATTGCAAGGTCGTTCATCGACCTTGCATTAAAAAAAGAAAAAAACAAAAACAAAGGAAGCCGTCCTTCATCGACGAAGAAAATAATAGAGGAAGAATCGAAGAGGAAAAACGAATGGTGAAAAAGAATTCGAAGAAGAAGAATGGAGGAGGAGGAGGAAGAAGAAGAAAAAGTGGAGGAGGATGATGAAGAAGAAATAGAAGAAGAAGAAGAAATAGAGGAAGAGATGATGAGAGAAAGGGATGTAAGAATTCGGAAAAGAATATAGAAGAGGGAGGGATTTGGAAGAAGGAAGAAGAAGCAAGAATTTGGAAGAGCAAAGAAGCAAGAATAAAAAAAGGCATGGCAAATATGAGGATAGAAACATTGGAAGGGATCAAAATGGAAAGGGGATGGAAGAATTAACTAAAAGAGGCCAAGATTGATGAGAATGGGAAGAACAAACAACAAGAACATAAATCCCTAAAACTTGGAAAAAAACAAGCATGGATTCAAAAAAAGAGATGGTTGATCCAAGCACATACCTTCTGGAGCTTGCTTGGCAAAGGAAATGGGCTTCAAGACCGATAGGGGCCAAAAATCGCGGAATAAATGCTCCTCCAAGTTTCTTGCTTGCTTTCGAAATAGGTCGCGGGTTTTCCGCCCTGTTTCGGAAATATTACAGAACAACGTCGATGTCGGCGTCGCGGCGTCGATATCGGCGTTACGTATAAGCGTCGATGATCGGCGGATATCTGAAACAAAGCGGTCAATATCGGCGTTGGCCAAAAAAAAAAAAAAGTTAATTGTACCTACAAAGGTTGAATTGAAGCAAAAACCACGACATCAAAACCCTAGCTGCTTCAAATATTCTTGGTTGAGGCAACAAGAGCTTGGCGCTTCACATCTAGTTCTATCCCGAATCGACAAGGAGAGGGCCTCCAAAACGTAAACCACGTGGGTTGCGGGTTCTAGAAGGGTTTGCGTTTTGGGGGCGGGACTTGGTCTGTTGCGCAGGACTGGCGGCTGCGGTAGAGAATCTGGAACAAGGGCCCGGCCGGGCGGAGTTTGGGCCTGTCCTCCTCCCGATGTGGCAAGTAGAAGTCGGGCGCTTTTGCGGTGGCAAGACATTCATAAATTCGCAATTAATGCATTGTGCGAAAATAAATTCTGATTTTTTTGCCAAATTTGGATTCCTAATCCATCTCGGCCTACGACCCAATTTTGAAATTTTTAGGAGAAGGTCTAGGTCAAAGGGTTAGCATTAAAGCGGTCGGGGCGGCCCGTTGCGGAGACAACGAGGCTGGCACCCTTCCCCAAGTCAAGCGAGGCCGGGACCTTGCGGGGATCCCTCACAAGAGGGGAGAGTCAGGACCCAAGAGGCGGGATCAAAAAGTTCGAGGCAGCCCCTTCTGGCGCGCTCCCGGGGGCTGCGCTAATGACCACCCTCCGGGGCCGGTTCCCCTATCCGGCCGTTGGATCCTCCGTTCGGGGGCCCCTCGCCGGGAAGGCCCAAAAGATTCCAGATCGGTGCAGGAGAACTTGTCAAACAGCGGGGCGTCCCGAGGTCGACCTTGTAGAAACCGCATGATGTCTTGTCGTTCGGCACGCAGGGGAGGCTCACGGAATGGCAAATCGACCTGCCAAATCGTCAGGAATGGCGAAATTACCCTAGGGAGCAAGTTACAAGGTCGGTTTTGCAAAGAAAGAAACACTCATGCCCTCCACGACGGTATCCGCATCCACATCCTAGGCCAATTGACTACGAGTGTGATGGAAGTGAGCTACTTTGGCTTCTTGGAGGTCGGGTGGTCTTGGCCCGCGGAACTTGGTCCCGGGGCAATGTCGGCGTTATGAGTCCATTGGCGAGCCAAATCGCGATTCAGGAGGGGAGGTCGCCCGTCCGTCCCCGGGGCCTTGGGGAGAGGAAATTCGAGGGCAAGCGCTTCAGGGGGATTTTAGGGTCCGTGCTCTGGCGTCAACACCCCCACTCCACGTCAAGTCACGGCGCAAGGTCCCGCCCGAATCTGACAAGGAGAGGGCCTCCAAAACGTAAACCCTGTGGGTTGCCAGGTTCTAGAAGGGTTTGCGTTTTGGGGGCGAGACTGGTATTGCACTTGGGACTTGGGACGGCGAAAACGCAGCCGAGAATCACGGAACAAGGGGAACTGATGGGCGGAGTTTGGGCCTGTCCTCCTCCCGATGTGGCAAGTAGAAGTCGGGGGGCGCTTTTGCAGTGGCAAGACATTCATAAATTCGCAATTAATGCATTTATGCGAAAATAAATTCTGATTTTTTGCCAGCTGGATTCCTAATCCATCTCGGCCTACACCCAATTTTGAAATTTTAGGAGAAGGTCTAGGTCAAAGGGTTAGCATTAGAGCGGTCGGGGCAGCCCGTTGCGGGAACAGCCGAGCTGGCACCCTTCCCCAAGTCAAGCGAGGCCATGACCTTGCGGGGATCCCTCACAAGAGGGGAGAGTCCAGGACCCCAAGAGGCGGGATCCAAAAAGTTCGAGGCAGCCCTTCTGGCGGCGCTCCCGGGGGGCTGCGTAATGACCACCCTCCCGGGCGGTTCCCCTATCCGGCCGTTGGATCCTCCGGTTCGGGGGCCCCTCTTGGGAAGGCCCAAAGATTCAGATCGGTCAGGAGAACTTGTCAAACAGCGGGCGTCGAGGTCGGCCTTGTAGAAACCATGATGTCTTGTCGTTCGGAACGGGGAGGCTCGGAATGGCAAATCGACCCTGCCAAATCGTCAGGAATGGCGAAATTACCCTAGGGAGCAAGTTACAAGGTCGGTTTTGCAAAGAAAAAACACTCATGCCCTCCCACGACGGTATCGCATCCACATCCTAGGCCAATTGACTACGAGTGTGATGGAAGTGAGCTACTTTGCGCTTCTTGAAGGTCGGGTGGTCTTCTGGCCCGCGGAACTTGGTCCCCGGGGCAATGTCGGCGTTATGAGTCCATTGGCAGAGCCAAATCGCGATTCGGGGAGGGGAGGTCGCCCGTCGGTCCCAGGGCCTTGGGGGAGGGAAATTCGGGGCAAAAGCGGCTTCGGGGGGATTTTAGGGTCCGTGCTCTGGCGTCAACACCCCCACTCCACGTCAAGTCACGGCGCAAGGTCCCGCCCGAATCTGACAAGGAGAGGGCCTCCAAAACGTAAACCCTGTGGGTTGCCAGGTTCTAGAAGGGTTTTGCGTTTTGGGGGGCGAGACTTGGTCTTGCACTTGGGACCTGGCCAAGAAGCTGCAGCGAGAATACGGAGCAAGGGGAACTGGCGGGGCGGAGTTTGGGCCTGTCCTCCTCCCGATGTGGCAAGTAGAAGTCGAGTTAAGCTTTTTGCGGTGCAAGACATTCATAAATTCGCAATTAATGCATTGTCACGAAAAATAAATTCTGATTTTTTGCCATTTGGATTCCTAATCCATCTCCGGCACTGACCCAATTTTGAAATTTTGGAGAAGGTCTAGGTCAAAGGGTTAGCATTAGAGCGGTGGGGCAGCCCGTTGCGGGCAACCGAGCTGGCACCCTTCCCCAAGTCAAGCGAGGCGAGGACCTTGCGAGGGGATCCCTCACAAGAGGGAGAGTCACGGACCCCAAGAGGCGGGATCAAAAAAAAGTTCCCGAGGCAGCCCTTCTTGGCGGCGCTCCCCGGGGCTGCGCTAATGACCACCCTCCCGGGCCGGTTCCCCTATCCGGACCGATTGGATCCCTCCGTTCGGGGCCCCTCTCGCCAAAAGGGGAAGGCCCAAAAGATTCAGATCGGTCCGGGAGAACTTGTCAAACCGCGGGGCGTCGAGGTCGGCCTTGTAGAAACCGGCAGGTGTCTTGTCGTTCGGGGGCACGGGAGGCTCGGGAATGGCAAATCGACCCTGCAGCGGCGAGAATACGGAGGCAAGGGAACTGGCCGGGCCGGAGTTTGGGCCTGTCCTCCCTCCGATGTGGCAAGTAGAAGTAGGGGTGCGCTTTTGCGGTGGCAAGACATTCATAAATTCGCAATTAATGCATTGTCGAAAATAAATTCTGATTTTTGCCGGCTGGATTCCTAATCCATCTCAGCACACAGCCCAATTTTGAAATTTTAGGAGAAGGTCTAGGTCAAAGGGTTAGCATTAGAGCGGTCGGGGCAGCCCGTTGCGGGGGCAACCGGTGGCACCCTTCCCAAGTCAAGCGAGGGCGGGACCTTGCGGGGATCCCTCACAAGAGGGGAGAAGTCCGGACCCCAAGAGGCGGGATCAAAAAAGTTCCCGAGGGCAGCCCTTCTTGGCGGCGCTCCCGCAGCTGCCGCTAATGACCACCCTCCGGGCCGGTTCCCCTATCCGGCCGTTGGATCCTCCGATTCGGGGGGCCCCTCTTCGGGAAGGCCCAAAAGATTTCAGATCGGTCCGGGAGAACTTGTCAAACAGCGGAGCGTCCTGAGGTCGGCCTTGTAGAAACCGCAGTGTCTTGTCGTTCGGGCACCGGGGAGGCTCCGGAATGGCAAATCGACCCCGCCAAATCGTCCGGAATGGCGAAATTACCTTAGGGAGCAAGTTACAAGGTCGGTTTTGCAAAAGAAAGAAACACTCATGCCCTCCACGACAGCGGTATCCGCATCCACATCCTAGGCAAATTGACTACGAGTGTGATGGAAGTGAGCTACTTTGGCTTCTTGGAGGTCGGGTGGTCTTCTCGGCCCACGGAACTTGGTCCCCGGGGGCAATGTCGACGTTCGAGTCCATTGGCGAGAGCCAAATCGCGATTCGGAGGGGAGGAGGCAAGCAGGTCCCGTCCCCGGGGCCTTGGGGGAGAGGGAAATTCGGGGGGCAAGCAGCTTATCGTTTGGGGGGGGATTTTAGGGTCCGTGCTCTGGCGTCAACACCCCCACTCCACGTCAAGTCACGGCTAAGCAAGGTCCCGCCCGAATCGACAAGGAGAGGGCCTCCAAAATGTAAAACCCCGTGGGTTGCGAGGTTCTAGAAGGGTTTGCGTTTTGGGGGGCGAGACTTGGTGCATTGCACTTGGGACTGGCCGAAGCTGCGGCCGAGAATACGGAGCAAGGGGAACCGGCGGGCGGAGTTTGGGCCTGTCCTCCTCCCGATGTGGCAAGTAGAAGTCGGGGGCTTTTGCGATGGCAAGACATTCATAAATTCGCAATTAATGCATTGTCACGAAAATAAATTCTGATTTTTGCCAGCTGGATTCCTAATCCATCTCCGCACACAGCCCCAATTTTGAAATTTTAGGAGAAGGTCTAGGTCAAAGGGTTAGCATTAGAAGCGGTCGGGGCAGCCCGTTGCGGGGGCAACAGAGCTGGCACCCTTTCCCAAGTCAAGCGAGGCCGGGGACCTTGCGGGGATCCCTCACAAGAGGGGAGAGTCAGGACCCCAAGAGGCGGGATCAAAAAGTTCCCGAGGCAGCCCTTCTGGCGGCGCTCCCGGGGGCTGCGACGCTAATGACCACCCTCCGGAGCCCGGTTCCCCTATCAAACCGTTGGATCCTCCGTTCGGGGGCCCCCTCGGGGGAAGGCCCAAAAGATTCAGATCGGTCAGGGAGAACTTGTCAAACCGTGGGCGCCCCGAGGTCGGCCTTGTAGAAACATGATGTCTTATCGTTTGGGCATTAAAGAGGCTCGGAATGGCAAATCGACCACGCCAAATCGTCGGAATGGCGAAATTACCCTAGGGAGCAAGTTACAAGGTCGGTTTTGCAAAAGAAAGAAACACTCATGCCCTCCACGACAGTATCCCGCATCCACATCCTAGGCAAATTGACTACGAGTGTGATGGAAGTGAGCTACTTTGGCGCTTCTTGGAGGTCGGGTGGTCTTCTGGCCACGGAACTTGGTCACCCAGGGCAATGTCGACGTTCTGAGTCCATTGGCAGAGCCAAATCGCGATTCCGGAGAGGGGAGGTCGCCCGTCCGTCCCCAGGGCCTTGGGGAGAGGAAATTTGGGGCAAGCAGCTTCCAGGGGGATTTTAGGGTCCGTGCTCGGCGTCAACACCCCCACTCCCACGTCAAGTCCGCGGCGCAAGGTCCCGCCGAATCGACAAGGAGAGGGCCTCCAAAACGTAAACCCTGTGGGTTGCCAGGTTCTAGAAGGGTTTGCGTTTTGGGGGCGAGACTTGGTCTGTTGCACTTGGGACTGGCCGGCCTGCGGCCGAGAATACGGAGCAAGGGGAACCGGCGGGGCGGAGTTTGGGCCTGTCCTCCTCCCGATGTGGCAAGTAGAAGTCGGGGCGCTTTTGCGGTGGCAAGACATTCATAAATTCTTAATTAATGTATTGTACGAAAATAAATTCTGATTTTTTGCCGGTGGATTCCTAATCCATCTCCAGCACCACTGACCCAATTTTGAAATTTTAGGAGAAGGTCTAGGTCAAAGGGTTAGCATTAGAACGGTGGGGCAGCCCGTTGCGGGGCAACCGAGCTGGCACCCTTCCCAAGTCAAAGCGAGGCCGGGACCTTGCTTGCGGGGATCCCTCACAAGAGGGGAGAGTCCAGGACCCCAAGAGGCGGGATCAAAAAAGTTCGAGGCAGCCCTTCTGGCGGCAGCTCCTCAGGGGGGCTGCGCTAATGACCACCCTCCGGAGCCCGGTTCCCCTATCCGACCGTTGGATCCTCCGTTCGGGGGCCCCTCGCCGGGGAAGGCCCAAAAGATTCCAGATCGGTCAGGAGAACTTGTCAAACGCTGGCGCCACGAGGTCGGCCTTGTAGAAACCTTGATGTCTTGTCGTTCGAGACGCGGGAGGCTCGGGAATGGCAAATCGACCCCCGCCAAATCGTCCGGAATGGCGAAATTACCTTAGGGAGCAAGTTACAAGGTGGGTTTTGCAAAGAAAGAAACACTCATGCCCTCCACGACAGTATCCCGCATCCACATCCTAGGCCAATTGACTACGAGTGTGATGGAAGTGAGCTACTTTGGCGCTTCTTGGAGGTCGGGTGGTCTTCAGCCGCGGAACTTGGTCCCCGGGGCAATGTCGGCGTTATGAGTCCATTGGCGAGCCAAATCGCGATTCCGGAGAGGGGAGGTCGCCGTCCCTCCCCATTGCCTTGGGGGGAGGAAGACCGAGGGCAAGCAGCTACGGGGGGATTTTAGGGTCCGTGCTCAAGGCGTCAACACCCCCACTCCACGTCAAGTCACCGCGGCAAGGTCCCGAATCGACAAGGAGAGGGCCTCCAAAACGTAAATCCGTGGGTTGCGGGTTCTAGAAGGGTTTTGCGTTTTGGGGGCTAGACTTGGTACATTGCACTTGGGACCTGGCCGAGAAGCTGCAGCCGAGAATCTCGGAGCAAGGGAACCGGCCGGGCCGGAGTTTGGGCCTGTCCTCCTCCCGATGTGGCAAGTAGAAGTCGGGGGCTTTTGCGGTGGCAAGACATTCATAAATTAATAATTAATGCATTGTACGAAAATAAATTCTGATTTTTTGCGGCTGGATTCCTAATTCATCTCCAAGCACACAGCCCAATTTTGAAATTTTAGGAGAAGGTCTAGGTCAAAGGGTTAGCATTAGAGCGGTCGGGGCAGCCCGTTGCGGGCAACAGCAGCCGCACCCTTCCCCAAGTCAAAGCGAGGCCCGGGACCTTGAGGGGGATCCCTCACAAGAGGGGAGAGTGGGACCCCAAGAGGCGGGATCCAAAAAGTTCGAGGCAGCCCTTCTGGCGGCGCTCCCGGGGGCTGCAGACGCTAATGACCACCCTCCGGGCCCGGTTCCCCTATCCGACCGTTGGATCCTCCGTTCAGGGGCCCCTCTTCGGGAAGGCCCAAAAGATTCCAGATCGGTCCGGGAGAACTTGTCAAACCGCGGGGCGTCCTGAGGTCGGCCTTGTAGAAACCGCAGTGTCTTGTCGTTCGGGCACCGGGGAGGCTCCGGAATGGCAAATCGACCCTGCCAAATCGTCCGGAATGGCGAAATTACCCTAGGGAGCAAGTTACAAGGTCGGTTTTGCAAAAGAAAGAAACACTCATGCCCTCCACGACAGTATCCCGCATCCACATCCTAGGCCAATTGACTACGAGTGTGATGGAAGTGAGCTACTTTGGCACTTCTTGGAGGTCGGGTGGTCTTCTGGCCACGGAACTTGGTCCCCAGGGCAATGTCGACGTTATGAGTCCATTGGCAGAGCCAAATCGCGATTCCGGAGAGGGGAGGTCGCCCGTCCGTCCCCAGGGCCTTTGGAAGAGGAAATTCGGGGCAAGCAGCTTCCGGGGGGATTTTAGGGTCCGTGCTCTGGCGTCAACACCCCCACTCCAACTTGTATTCTTCTAGAATGTGATTTTGAAACATTTTTTAGCAGATCAGTAGATTGGACTACTGATCTTTCAGCTCCACTATCAACTACAAGAGTTTCAGATTTATTAGCATGCTGATTTTTCTCAACAACAGTAAATGCACATCTTACCTCATCATCTTCATCATCATCAGACTTTTCCTTTTCTTCTTGCTCCTTGGCCACAAAGGTGCCAGCTGGTTTCTTACCTCGACCCCTCCCTGAGCTTGATTTTCCTCCTCTACTTGTGAATCCTTTATTCTTTCCTCTGCCATAGTCCTTTGGAGTTGGACATTTTGCTGCAACATGTCCTTTACCACCACAAGTATAACAATTGAAGTCTTTTTTATTTTTGGGGCACTCATTTTTAAAATGGCCAGGCTCATTGCAATTGTAGCAAGTAATTTGATTCTTTCTGCCAGCAAAGAATATTTCAGAGGGTTCCTCCCCTTCTCTCATAATTTTCTTCTGCTCATATTCTGTTCTCAAAGTGTTCTCAGCTTCTTCCCTCGTCTTACTCATGTTTCTTCATTGTCACTTACTGCCCTAGAGATTTGTAGGACTTGACTTCTTTCAGAGATGTTTACCCCTGCCCCAGCCAAATCAGCAACAATATTGTCAAAGGTGTTGAAGAAATCTGAGACATCTCCCTCTTCCTTTAGTTTTAAGTTTCTTAACTCTGTTTCTAACAGATCAATTTGAGAGGAAGTTTTTTCCTCAAAATGTTTCAAGAGGTAAGACCACATTTGCCTTGGATTCATGTTTCTAAATTTAAGCCTGATAGTAGGGCTTACCTTGCATGTAATGATCCTCTGAGCTTCTTTGATTCTTGAATACAAAGACCTCCCGATCCTTACAAGATCGCTCCCGCCACACCTTCTACGCATTTGGTGGCCTTTGCACTGTATTTTGTCTCATATTAACCGAACCTTGGAGATCTTCGACCTTGTGAGAGTATTGAAGTCAACATTAGTGACACCATCGGATCTACAAGATCCTGCAGGTCTTCCACTTCGGGATGTGCTTGACTGCATCTTTCCATACCTGGAAACCAGGTCCTCCCTTATAAACCTCTACAGTGCTAAGTAAACTGGCTCCAAAATGGCTTGACATGATGTACAACTTCCTTTAATGTGTTTAGAACCTGGTACTTGCTCTGATACCAATGTTAGAAATAGACAATGCACTTCAATCTATTTCCTACTATTGCTTGATGAATTTATGAATACCACCAAGACAATGATCTTAACTCAAAAACAATGATCAAATCATAATCATTCCATATGCTATTCTTTAAATATGTCAATTAGAACCTTAGGATGGTAATGAGAACCTTAGGAATACTGTAGCAAATAAACACTGTAGAAAAGAGATTGACTTATTTACTGTAGCATATTTGACCCGTTCACGAAACAACCTTCGAGCAACAATTCAATCAGAGATTCCTCCTTAGTTAAATCCCCAGACCAGCTCAATCAATAAGCCGGCCTATGCAATCTCTTATAGGCTCTGATTCGGCGGTTATGGCACTGGAATCGGCCGCCTAACCGAGCTCCTATTCATATGGAGTTTCCCTCCACGATATTGGGCCGAATACATGTTTAATATGGGATATATCTATACAACCATTAACCTTATGAAACAAAGACCATATCTTTAAATGTCTTTAAAGGTTCAATGGTGTAACGTTTGCCCTGGGCTATACATTAGGGCTAGGTAACCTGTAACCTGTGATCAATAGCCTATAACTCTACTGTACATTATATGCACAAGTTGATGTATTGCTCTGAGCTCAGAATGTGTGATGAACCAACCTAAATTCAACATTCCTCCTTCATCACACTATTCTGTGACCTGCATGTCTAATTTGAACTGTTTGAATTTAACTTCAGTGAGTGCCTTTGTGAAGATATCTGCAACCTGTTTGGCAGTATTCACATATACCATTTCAATGTACTGTTTGCAAGCCAAGTCACAAATAAAGTGTATGTTCAGTTCAATGTGCTTGGTTCTGTCATGATGCACAGGATTTTTCACAATAGCAATGCAGCTTTGAATATCAGTAAAAATCTGAGTTGGACTTGTTTGTTTGTACTCCAATTCATCCAGTAATCTTCTTAGCCAGCATATCTCTTTAGCAACTAAGGATGAGGCTGTATACTCAGCTTCTGCTGAGGACATGGCAATAGCATTTTGCTTTTTGCTTTTCCAAGTTATAGCACCACCACCTAAGAATACAACAAATCCTGAAGTGGACTTCCTGTTTGACAGATCCCCTCCCCAATCTGCATCACTGTATGCACATAGCTGTAGATTTTCAGAATTGAATGATATTCCATGTGATTTGGTCCCCTTAAGGTATTTTAGAACTCTTTTGCCTGCAGTCCAGTGATCTTTGGTTGGATTATGACACCTTCTGCTCAAGATATTTACAATATAAGAAAGCAATATGTTTTAAACATATCATAGTTCATGCCATCATTACTATTAGACCATAAGAGATCAGGTACATTACCTTTAATGCTCGATGAAGGAAGTTTATTTTGAATCATAATTGCTGTCTTCGAGGCCTCTTCCCACAAATAGTTTGGCAGGCCACTCTTCTTGATCATAGATCTCACAGCATCCATAATGGTCCTGTTCTTCCTTTCAGCTACTCCATTTTGTTGAGGTGTGTACCTGCAGGTTAGTTGCCTTTTAATGCCATGAGCAATGCAAAATAGTCTAAATTTGGCTGACAAATATTCTCCTCCTCTGTCAGATCTGATGCACTTCAATTTTCTTCCTGATTCTCTTTCCATTTCAGTGACATATTGCTTAAAAGCATTTAATGCCTGAGACTTCCTTTCTAAGCAATAGACTTTGCATTTTCTGCTGAAATCATCAATAAAAGATATGAAGTATCTTTTATTTGTTCTTCCTCTCACATTCAATGGCCCACATAGATCAGTATGTACAAGTTCAAGAACATCACTTGCTCTTGTTTTAGAGTGTTTGAATGGCAGCCTGTTTGTTTTCCCAAGAATACATCCCTCACACTTTAAATTTTCAGATTTAATATCTTTGCACTTGAGCCAACCCTTTTTGGCTAAGTACTTCAAATTGTTGCAATGTGTATGAGACAACCTGTCATGCCAAAGTTCAAATTTTAGAACATTTATGATGTTTATACTATCATGACCAATAGCTTCCATTTGAAACAAATTGCCAACACGGTTTGCATGAAACTTCAATATATTGTCAAGATAGATGTTACAACCTTTTGAGTCAAAATTGACTTTGTAGCCTAAATCCACTAAGCGGCTCTGAGAAATCAGATTTTTATAATTGTGGGAACACACAAAACATTTTCAACATCTACTATGTTCCCATCAAGATCTATGAGTTGCAGAAGTCCTCTTCCTTCTATTTCTTGTACATCTCCATTTCCAACTTGTATTCTTCTAGAATGTGATTTTGAAACATTTTTTAGCAAATCAGTAGATTGGACTACTGATCTTTCAGCTCCACTATCAACTACAAGAGTTTCAGATTTATTAGCATGCTGATTTTTCTCAACAACGATAAATGCACATCTTACCTCATCATCTTCATCATCATCGGACTTTTCCTTTTCTTCTTGCTCCTTGGCCACAAAGGTGCCGGTGGTTTCTTACCTCGACCCCTCCACGAGCTTGATTTTCCTCCTCTACTTGTGAATCCTTTATTCTTTCCTCTGCCATAGTCCTTTGGAGTTGGACATTTTGCTGCAACATGTCCTTTACCACCACAAGTATAACAATTGAAGTCTTTTTTATTTTTGGGGCACTCATTTTTAAAATGGCCAGGCTCATTGCAATTGTAGCAAGTAATTTGATTCTTTCTGCCAGCAAAGAATATTTCAGAGGGTTCCTCCCCTTCTCTCATAATTTTCTTCTGCTCATATTCTGTTCTCAAAGTGTTCTCAGCTTCTTCCCTCGTCTTACTCATGTTTCTTCATTGTCACTTACTGCCCTAGAGATTTGTAGGACTTGACTTCTTTCAGAGATGTTTACCCCTGCCCCAGCCAAATCAGCAACAATATTGTCAAAGGTGTTGAAGAAATCAGCAACAATATTCTTCAAAGGTGTCAAAGAAATTTCTAACATTGGAGTGCATTGTCTATTTCTAACATTGGTATCAGAGCAAGTACCAGGTTCTAAACACATTAAAGGAAGTTGTACATCCTTAATTTTCGGAGATTTCTTCAACACCTTTGACAATATTGTTGCTGATTTGGCTGGGGCAGGGGTAAACATCTCTGAAAGAAGTCAAGTCCTACAAATCTCTAGGGCAGTAAGTGACAATGAAGAAACATGAGTAAGACGAGGGAAGAAGCTGAGAACACTTTGAGAACAGAATATGAGCAGAAGAAAATTATGAGAGAAGGGGAGGAACCCTCTGAAATATTCTTTGTCGCGAGAAAAGAATCAAATTACTTGCTACAATTGCAATGAGCCTGGCCATTTTAAAAATGAGTGCCCCAAAAATAAAAAAGACTTCAATTGTTATACTTGTGGTGGTAAAGGACATGTTAAAAAGAAATGTCCAACTCCAAAGGACTATGGCGAGAGGAAAGAATAAAGGATTCACAAGTAGAGGAGGAAAATCAAGCGGAATCTTTTGGGGAGGGGTCGAGGTAAGAAACTACTGGCACCTTTGTGGCCAAGGAGCAAGAAGAAAAGGAAAAGTCCGATGATGATGAAGATGATGAGGTAAGATGTGCATTTACCGTTGTTGAGAAAAAATCAAGATGCTAATAAATCAAACTTTTGTAGTTGATAGTGGAGCTGCAAAAAGATCAAGAGTCCAATCTATCGATCCGCTGCAAAAAAAATGTTTCAAAATCACATTCTAGAAGAATACAAGTTGGAGTGGGGGTGTTGACGCCAGAAAGCACGGACCCTAAAATCCCCCGAAGCCGCTGTTCCGTTTTCCTCTCCCCAAGGCCCCTGGGGGACGTGGACGGGCGACCTCCCTCTCCAGGAATCGCTTGATTTGGCTACGCCAATGGACTCGAGAATGTCGACATTGCCACGGGGACCAAGTTCCGTGGCGGAAGACCACCCGACCTCCAAGAAGCGCCAAAGTAGCTCACTTCCATCACACTCGTAGTCAATTGGCCTAGGATGTGGATGCGGGATCTTGTCGTGGAGGGCATGAGTGTTTCTTTCTTTTGCAAAACCGACCTTGTAAGTTGCTCCCTAGGGTAATTTCGCCATTAGGGACGATTTGGCGGGGTCGATTTGCCATTCGGAGCCTCCCGGTGCCCAAGCGACAAGACACTGCCCGGTTTCTACAAGGGAGACCTCGGGGCGCCCAGGGTTTGACAAGTTCTCTGGGCCGATCACGGAATCTTTTGGGCCTTCGAAGAGGGGCCTGAATGGAGGATCCAGCGGTGGGATAGGGGCAGGGCTCGGGAGGGTGGTCATTAGCGTCGGCCCAGGGGCGCTGCCGGGGAAGGGCTGCCTGGGAACTTTTGGATCCAGCCTCTTGGGGTCGGGACTCTCCCCCTCTTGTGAGGGATCCCCGCAAGGTCTGGCCTCGTTTGACTTGGGAAAGGGTGCCAGCTTCGGTTGCCCCTCGCAGCGGGCTGCCCCGACCGTTCTAATGCTAACCCTTTGACCTAGACCTTCTCCGAAAATTTAGAAAATTGGGCTGTGTGCTGGAGATGGATTAGGAATCCAGCTGGCAAAAAATCAGAATTTATTTTCGTACAATGCATTAATTGCGAATTTATGAATGTCTTGCCACTGCAAAAGCGCCCCCCGACTTCTACTTGCCACATCGGGAGGAGGACAAGCCCAAACTCCGCTTCGTCAGTTCCCCTTGCTCCGTATTCTCGGCTGCAGCTTCTCGGCCAGGTCCCAAGTGCAACAGACCAAGTCTCGGCCCCCAAAACGCAAACCCTTCTAGAACCTGGCAACCCACAGGGTTTACGTTTTGGAGGCCCTCTCCTGTCGGTCGGGCGGGACCTTGGCGTGACTTGGCGTGGAGTGGGGGTGTTGGCCGCCGAAAAGCACGGACCCTAAAATCCCGGGAAGGCTGCTTGCCCGAATTTCCCTCTCCCCAAGGCCACGGGGACCGGGACGGGCGACCTCCCTCTCTCGGAATCGCTGATTTGGCTCTGCCAATGGACTCATAACGTCGACATTGCCACAGGGGACCAAGTTCCGTGGCGGAAGACCACCCGACCTCCAAGAAGCGCCAAAGTAGCTCACTTCCATCACACTTTCGTAGTCAATTGGCCTAGGATGTGGATGCGGGATCTTGTCGTGGAGGGCATGAGTGTTTTCTTTCTTTTGCAAAACCGACCTTGTAACTTGCTCCCTAGGGTAATTTAAGCCATTAGGACGATTTGGCGGGGTCGATTTGCCATTCGGAGCCTCCCGGTGCGAACGACAAGACACTGCGGTTTCTACAAGGCCGACCTCGGGGCGCCCAGCGGTTTGACAAGTTCTCGGACCGATCTGGAATCTTTTGGGCCTTCCGAAGAGGGGCCCCTGAGCGGAGGATCCAGCGGTCGGATAGGGGAACCAGGGCCGGGAGGGTGGTCATTAGCGTGCAGCCCGGGAGGCGCGAGGGGAAGGGCTGCCTCGGGGAACTTTTTGGATCCGCCTCTTGGGGTGGGACTCTCCCCTCTTGTGAGGGATCCCGCAAGGTCCTGGCCTCGTTTGACTTGGGGGAGGGTGCGGCTGGTTGTTGCCTGCTGCAGGTTGCCGACCGTTCTAATGCTAACCCTTTGACCTAGACCTTCTCCGAAAATTTCGAAAAATTGGGAACTGTGTCTTTGGAGATGGATTAGGAATCCGGTGGCAAAAAATCAGAATTTATTTTCATACAATGCATTAATTGCGAATTTATGAATGTCTTGCCAATGCAAAAGCGCCCCCGACTTCTACTTACCACATCGGGAGGAGGACAGGGCCCAAACTCCACTCCGTCAGTTCCCTTGCTCCGTATTCACCGGCTGCGGCTTCTCGGCCGGTCCCAAGTGCAACAGACCAAGTCTCGGCCCCCAAGCGCGCAAACCCTTCTAGAAACACGGCAACCCACGGGGTTTACGTTTTGGAGGCCCTCTCCTTGTCGGTCGGGGCGGGACCTTGGCGCCGTGACTTGACGTGGAGTGGGGGTGTTGGCCTTGAGCACCGGACCCTAAAATCCCCGGAAGCTGCTTGCCCGAATTTCCTCTCCCCAAGGCCCCGAGGGGCCGGGGACGGGCGACCTCCCCTCTCACGGAATCGCGATTTGGCTCTGCCAAATGGACTCATAACGTCGACATTGCCACGGGGACCAAGTTCGTGGCGGAAGACCACCCGACCTCCAAGAAGCGCCAAAGTAGCTCACTTCCATCACACTTTCGTAGTCAATTGGCCTAGGATGTGGATGCGAGATCTTGTCGTGGAGGGCATGAGTGTTTTCTTTCTTTTGCAAAACCGACCTTGTAACTTGCTCCCTAAGGTAATTTCGCCATTAGGACGATTTGGCGAGGTGGTCGATTTGCCATTCGGAGCCTCCCCACGATGCCCGAGCGACAAGACATCTGCCCGGTTTCTACAAGGCCCGACCTCGGGGCGCCCGCGGTTTGACAAGTTCTCCCGGGGCCGTCTGGAATCTTTTGGGCCTTCGAAGAGGGGCCCCCCGAGCGGAGGATCCAGCGGCCGGATAGGGGAACCAGGGCTCGGGAGGGTGGTCATTAGCGTGCAGCCCGGGAGGCGCTGCCGGAAGGGCTGCCTCGGGGAACTTTTTGGATCCCGCCTCTTGGGGTCGGACTCTCCCCTCTTGTGAGGGATCCACGCAAGGTCTCGGGCCTCGTTTGACTTGGGGGAAGGGTGCCGGCTTCGGTTGCCCCAGCGGGCTGCCCCGACCGTTCTCTAATGCTAACCCTTTGACCTAGACCTTCTCAGAAAATTTGAAAATTGGGGCTGTGTCTTTGGAGATGGATTAGGAATCCGGTGGCAAAAATCAGAATTTATTTTCGTACAATGCATTAATTGCGGAATTTATGAATGTCTTGCCTTTGCAAAAGCGCCCAGACTTCTACTTGCCACATCGGAGGAGGACAGGCCCAAACTCCGCTCCGTCGGTTCCCCTTGCTCCGTATTCTCGGCTGCGGCTTTCGGCCAGGTCCCAAGTGCAGCTTGAGACCAAGTCTCGGCCCCAAAACGCCAAACCCTTCTAGAAACACGGCAACCCACGGGGTTTACGTTTTGGAGGCCCTCTCCTTGTCGGTCGACCCGGGACCTTGCGCGTGACTTGGCGTGGAGTGGGGGTGTTGGCGCCGAAACCACGGACCCTAAAATCCCCTAAGCTGCTTGCCCGAATTTCCTCTCCCCAAGGCCACGGGGGCCGGGACGGGCGACCTCCCTCTCGGAATCGCGATTTGGCTCTGCCAATGGACTCATAACGTCGACATTGCCACGGGGACCAAGTTCGCGTGGCGAAGACCACCCGACCTCAAGAAGCCAAAGTAGCTCACTTCCATCACACTTTCGTAGTCAATTGGCCTAGGATGTGGATGCGGGATCTTGTCGTGGAGGGCATGAGTGTTTCTTTCTTTTGCAAAACCGACCTTGTAACTTGCTCCCTAGGGTAATTTCGCCATTCAGGACGATTTGGCGGGGTCGATTTGCCATTCAGGAGCCTCCCGGTCCCGAACGACAAGACACTGCGGTTTCTACAAGGGCCGACCTCCGGGGCGCCCGCGGTTTGACAAGTTCTCTGGGACCGATCTGGAATCTTTTGGGCCTTCCAGAAGAGGGGCCCTGAGCGGGAGGATCCAACGGTGGGATAGGGAAGGGGCTCGGGAGGGGTGGTCATTAGCGTCTGCGGCCCCGGGGAGCTGCGGGGAAGGGCTGATTTTTTGGATCCCCCTCTTGGGGTGGGACTCTCCCCTCTTGTGAGGGATCCCACGCAAGGTCGGCCTCGTTTGACTTGGGGAAGGGTGCCATTTCGGTTGCCCGCAGCGGGCTGCCCGACCGTTCTAATGCTAACCCTTTGACCTAGACCTTCTCCAAAAATTTGAAAATTGGGCTGTGTGCTGGAGATGGATTAGGAATCCAGCTGGCAAAAAATCAGAATTTATTTTAGGTACAATGCATTAATTGCTTAATTTATGAATGTCTTGGGTTTTGCAAAAGCCCCCGACTTCTACTTGCCACATCGGGGAGGAGGACAGGCCCAAACTCCGCTCCGTCGGTTCCCCTTGCTCCGTATTCTCGGCTGCGGCTTCTCGCCAGTCCCAAGTGCTTGAGACCAAGTCTCGGCCCCCAAAACGCAAACCCTTCTAGAACACGGCAGCCCACGGGGTTTACGTTTTGGAGGCCCTCTCCTTGTCGGTGAGGCGGGACCTTGCGCCCGTGACTTGACGTGGAGTGGGGGTGTTGGCCTTGAACACGGACCCTAAAATCCCGGAAGTTGCTTGCCGGGAATTTCCTCTCCCAAGGCCCGGGGGCCGGGACGAGGCGACCTCCCTCTCGAGGAATCGCGATTTGGCTCTGCCAATGGACTCAGAACGTCGACATTGCCCTGGGGACCAAGTTCCGTGGCCAAAAGACCACCCGACCTCCAAGAAGCGCCAAAGTAGCTCACTTCCATCACACTCGTAGTCAATTGGCCTAGGATGTGGATGCGGGATACTGTCGTGGAGGGCATGAGTGTTTCTTTCTTTTGCAAAACCGACCTTGTAAGTTGCTCCCTAGGGTAATTTCGCCATTCCGGACGATTTGGCAGGGTCGATTTGCCATTCCGGAGCCTCCCCGGTGCCCAAACGACAAGACACTGCGGTTTCTACAAGGCCGACCTCAGGACGCCCCGCGGTTTGACAAGTTCTCCGGACGATCTGGAATCTTTTGGGCCTTCGAAGAGGGGCCCACGAGCGGAGGATCCAGCGGTGGGATAGGGGAAGGGCTCGGGAGGGTGGTCATTAGCGTGCACGCCCGGGGGAGTGCCGAGGGAAGGGCTGCCTGGGGAACTTTTTGGATCCCGCCTCTTGGGGTCCGGACTCTCCCCTCTTGTGAGGGATCCCTGCAAGGTCCTGGCCTCGTTTGACTTGGGAAAGGGTGCCAGCTCGGTTGCCCTGCAACGGGCTGCCCCGACCGTTCTAATGCTAACCCTTTGACCTAGACCTTCTCCGAAAATTTCGAAAATTGGGCCTTATTTTCGTACAATGCATTAATTGCGAATTTATGAATGTCTTGCCACTGCAAAAGCGCCCCCCGACTTCTACTTGCCACATCGGGAGGAGGACAGGCCCAAACTCCGCTCCGTCAGTTCCCCTTGCTCCGTATTCTCGGCTGCAGCTTCTCGGCCAGGTCCCAAGTGCAACAGACCAAGTCTCGGCCCCCAAAACGCAAACCCTTCTAGAACCTGGCAACCCACAGGGTTTACGTTTTGGAGGCCCTCTCCTTGTCAGATTCGGGCGGGACCTTGCGCCGTGACTTGACGTGGAGTGGGGGTGTTGACGCCAGAGCACGGACCCTAAAATCCCCGGCTGCTTGCCCGAATTTCCTCCCCAAGGCCACGGGGCCGGGCCAGGCGACCTCCCTCTCGAGGAATCGCGATTTGGCTCTGCCAATGGACTCGAACGTCGACATTGCCACGGGGACCAAGTTCCGTGTGAAGACCACCGACCTCAAGAAGCGCCAAAGTAGCTCACTTCCATCACACTCGTAGTCAATTGGCCTAGGATGTGGATGCGGGATACTGTCGTGGAGGGCATGAGTGTTTCTTTCTTTTGCAAAACCGACCTTGTAACTTGCTCCCTAGGGTAATTTCGCCATTCCGGACGATTTGGCAGGGTCGATTTGCCATTCCGGAGCCTCCCGGTGCCCAAGCGACAAGACAACTTTGCGGTTTCTACAAAGGCCGACCTCGGGGCGCCCGCGGTTTGACAAGTTCTCCCGGGCCGTCACGGAATCTTTTGGGCCTTCGAAGAGGGGCCCTGAGCGGAGGATCCAAGCGGCCGGATAGGGAACCGGGCTCCAGGAGGGTGGTCATTAGCGTGCGACCTCCGGGGGAGCGCCGGGGAAGGGCTGCCTCGGGAACTTTTTTGGATCCCTCTTGGGGTCAGGACTCTCCCCTCTTGTGAGGGATCCCCGCAAGGGTCGGCCTCGTTTGACTTGGGAAAGGGTGCCAGCTCGGTTGCCACCCGCAATTGGGCTGCCCCGACCGTTCTAATGCTAACCCTTTGACCTAGACCTTCTCCGAAAATTTCGAAAATTGGGCTGTGTGCTGGAGATGGATTAGGAATCCAGCTGGCAAAAAATCAGAATTTATTTTCGTACAATGCATTAATTGCGAATTTATGAATGTCTTGCCACTGCAAAAGCGCCCCCCGACTTCTACTTGCCACATCGGGAGGAGGACAAGCCCAAACTCCGCTCCGTCAGTTCCCCTTGCTCCGTATTCTCGGCTGCAGCTTCTCGGCCAGGTCCCAAGTGCAACAGACCAAGTCTCGGTCCCCAAAACGCAAACCCTTCTAGAACCTGGCAACCCACAGGGTTTACGTTTTGGAGGCCCTCTCCTGTCGGGATTCGGGCGGGACCTTGGCGCCGTGACTTGACGTGGAGGGGGGGTGTTGGCCTTGAGAGCACGGACCCTAAAATCCCAGGAAGCTGCTTGCCCCGAATTTCCTCTCCCAAGGCCCCGGGGACGGACGAGGCGACCTCCCTCTCAGGAATCGCGATTTGGCTCTGCCAATGGACTCATAACGTCGACATTGCCCACGGGGACCAAGTTCCGTGGCCGAAGACCACCCGACCTCCAAGAAGCGCCAAAGTAGCTCACTTCCATCACACTCGTAGTCAATTGGCCTAGGATGTGGATGCGGGGATCTTGTCGTGGAGGGCATGAGTGTTTCTTTCTTTTTGCAAAACCGACTTGTAACTTGCTCCCTAGGGTAATTTCGCCATTCAGGACGATTTGGCGGGGTCGATTTGCCATTCGAGCCTCCTCCCGGTGCGAACGACAAGACACTGCGGTTTCTACAAGGCCGACCTCGGGGCGCCCGCGGTTTGACAAGTTCTCCCGGGACCGACCTGGAATCTTTTGGGCCCTCCCCCGAAGAGGGGCCCCCACGAGCGGAGGATCCAACGGTCGGATAGGGGAACAGGGCTCGGGAGGGGTGGTCATTAGCGTGCAGCCCCGGGGAGCCGCCAGGAAGGGCTGCCTGGGGAACTTTTTGGATCCGCCTCTTGGGGTCGGACTCTCCCCTCTTGTGAGGGATCCCCGCAAGGTCCTGGCCTCGTTTGACTTGGGGGAGGGTGCCGGCTCGGTTGCCACAGCGGGCTGCCCGAAACCGTTCTAATGCTAACCCTTTGACCTAGACCTTCTCAGAAAATTTGAAAATTGGGCTGTGTCTTTGGAGATGGATTAGGAATCCAAGGTGGCAAAAAAATCAGAATTTATTTTTCATAACAATGCATTAATTAATTTATGAATGTCTTGCCAATGCAAAAGCCCCCGACTTCTACTTGCCACATCGGGAGGAGGACAGGCCCAAACTCCACTCCGTCAGTTCCCTTGCTCCGTATTCTCGGCTGCGGCTTCCGGCCCGGTCCCAAGTGCAGCAGACCAAGTCTCGGCCCCAAAGCGCCAAACCCTTCTAGGAACACGGCAACCCACGGGGTTTACGTTTTGGAGGGCCTCTCCTTGTCCGGTCGGGCGGGACCTTGCCGTGACTTGACATGGAGTGGGGGTGTTGGCGCTTGAGCACCGGACCCTAAAATCCCCCGAAGCTGCTTGCCCCAAATTTCCTCTCCCCAAGGCCACGAGGGGCCCGGGCCAGGCGACCTCCCCTCTCGGGAATCGCGATTTGGCTCTGCCAATGGACTCGAAGCGTCGACATTGCCCTGGGGACCAAGTTCCGTGGCAAAAAGACCACCCGACCTCCAAAAGCGCCAAAGTAGCTCACTTCCATCACACTCGTAGTCAATTGGCCTAGGATGTGGATGCTGCGGGATCTTGTCGTGGAGGGCATGAGTGTTTCTTTCTTTTGCAAAACCGACCTTGTAACTTGCTCCCTAAGGTAATTTAAGCCATTCGGACGATTTGGCAGGTCGATTTGCCATTCGAGCCTCCCGGTGCCCGAACGACAAGACACTGCGGTTTCTACAAGGCCCGGACCCCTCGGGGCGCCTTGCGGTTTGACAAGTTCTCCGGACCGATCACGGAATCTTTTGGGCCTTCGAAGAGGGGCCCCTGAGCGGAGGATCCAACGGCCGGATAGGGGAACAGGGCTCGGGAGGGTGGTCATTGGCGATGCGCCCCAGGGGAGGCCGCCAAGAAGGGCTGCCTCGGGAACTTTTTGGATCCCGCCTCTTGGGGTCGGACTCTCCCCCTCTTGTGAGGGATCCCCGCAAGGTCCCCGGGCCTCGTTTGACTTGGGGAAGGGTGCCAGCTCGGTTGCCCCCAACGGGCTGCCCCGACGATTCTAATGCTAACCCTTTGACCTAGACCTTCTCAGAAAATTTTTGAAAATTGGGCTGTGTCTTTGGAGATGGATTAGGAATCCAGGTGGCAAAAATCAGAATTTATTTTTCGTACAATGCATTAATTGCGAATTTATGAATGTCTTGCCTTTTGCAAAAGCGCCCCGACTTCTACTTGCCACATCGGGAGGAGGACAGGCCCAAACTCCGCTCCGCCGGTTCCCCTTGCTCCGTATTCTCCGGCTGCGGCTTCTTGGCCAGTCCCAAGTGCAGCGGACCAAGTCACGGCCCCCAAAGCGCCAAACCCTTCTAGAACACGGCAACCCCGGGGTTTTACGTTTTGGAGGCCCTCTGTTGTCGGTCAGGGCGGGACCTTTGGCGCGTGACTTGACGTGGAGTGGGGGTGTTGGCCTTGAACCACGGACCCTAAAATCCCCGGGGCTGCTTGCCCGAATTTCCCTCCCCAAGGCCACGGGGGCCGGGACGGGCAACCTCCCCTCGGGAATGCGATTTGGCTCGCCAATGGACTCATAACGTCGACATTGCCACGGGGACCAAGTTCCGTGGCGAAGACCACCCGACCTCAAGAAGCGCCAAAGTAGCTCACTTCCATCACACTCGTAGTCAATTGGCCTAGGATGTGGATGCGGGGATCTTGTCGTGGAGGGCATGAGTGTTTCTTTCTTTTGCAAAACCGACCTTGTAACTTGCTCCCTAGGGTAATTTCGCCATTAGGACGATTTGGCAGGGTCGATTTGCCATTAGGAGCCTCCCGGTGCCCGAGCGACAAGACACTGCCGGTTTCTACAAGGTGACCTCGGGGCGCCAGCGGTTTGACAAGTTCTCGGACCGATCTGGAATCTTTTGGGCCTTCCCCAAGAGGGGCCCTGAGCGGAGGATCCAACGGTGGGGGGGGGGAACCGGGCTCGGGGGGTGGTCATTAGCGTGCGACCCAGGGGGAGCTTGCCCGCCAGAAGGGCTGCCTCGGGAACTTTTTGGATCCCGCCTCTTGGGGTCAGGACTCTCCCCTCTTGTGAGGGATCCTGCAAGGTCGGCCTCGTTTGACTTGGGGAAGGGTGCCGGCTCGGTTAGATGCAGCGGGCTGCCCCCGGCCGTTCTAATGCTAACCCTTTGACCTAGACCTTCTCCGAAAATTTTGAAAATTGGGCTGTGTCTTTGGAGATGGATTAGGAATCCAGGTGGCAAAAAAATCGAATTTATTTTAATTACAATGCATTAATTGCGAATTTATGAATGTCTTGCCACTGCAAAAGCGCCCCCGACTTCTACTTGCCACATCGGGGAGGAGGACAGGCCCAAACTCCGCTCCGTCGGGTTCCCCTTGCTCCTCCGTATTCTGGGCTGCGGCTTCTCGGCCCAGGTCCCAAGTGTAAGCAGACCAAGTCTCGGCCCCAAAACGCAAACCCTTCTAGAACACGGCAACCCACGGGGTTTACGTTTTGGAGGCCCTCTCCTTTGTCGGTCGGGGCGGGACCTTGCGCCGTGACTTGACGTGGAGTGGGGGGTGTTGGACGCCAGAGCACGGACCCTAAAATCCCCGGTGCTGTCCCCGAATTTCCTCTCCCCAAGGCCCCGGGGCGGGACGGGCGACCTCCCCTCTCGGAATCGCGATTTGGCTCGCCAATGGACTCATAAGCGTCGACATTGCCACGGGGACCAAGTTCGCGGGCGAGGAAGACCACCCGACCTCCAAGAAGCGCCAAAGTAGCTCACTTCCATCACACTCGTAGTCAATTGGCCTAGGATGTGGATGCGGGATCTTTGTCGTGGAGGGCATGAGTGTTTCTTTCTTTTGCAAAACCGACCTTGTAACTTGCTCCCTAGGGTAATTTCGCCCATTCCGGACGATTTGGCAGGTCGATTTGCCATTCCGAACCTCCCGGTGCCCGAACGACAAGACACTGCGGTTTCTACAAGGTAGACCTCGGGGGCCCGCGGTTTGACAAGTTCTCGGGACCCGATCTGGAATCTTTTGGGCCTTCAAGGGGGCCCTGAGCGGAGGATCAACGGTGGGATAGGGAGCGGGGCTCGGGAGGGTGGTCATTAAGCGTCGCGGCCAGGGGGAGCGCCAGGGAAGGGCTGCCTCGGGAACTTTTGGATCCCGCCTCTTGGGGTCAGGACTCTCCCCTCTTGTGAGGGATCCCGCCGGGGTCCCGGCCTCGTTTGACTTGGGGAAGGGTGCGGCCTGGGTTTGCCTAACTTGGGCTGCCCCCATCGTTCTAATGCTAACCCTTTGACCTAGACCTTCTCCAGAAAATTTGAAAATTGGGGCTGTGTGCTGGAGATGAATTAGGAATCAGGTGGCAAAAATCAGAATTTATTTTAGTACAATGCATTAATTGCGAATTTATGAATGTCTTGCCACTGCAAAAGCGCCCCCCGACTTCTACTTGCCACATCGGGAGGAGGACAGGCCCAAACTCCGCTCCGTCCAGTTCCCCTTGCTCCGTATTCACCGGCTGCGGCTTTCGGCCAGTCCCAAGTGCAACAGACCAAGTCTCGGCCCCCAAAACGCAAACCCTTCTAGAACATGGCAACCCACAGGGTTTACGTTTTGGAGGCCCTCTCCTTGTCAGATTTGGGCGGGACCTTGCGCCGTGACTTGACGTGGAGTGGGGGTGTTGGCCCGTGAGCAAACTCGGACCCTAAAATCCCGGGCTGCTTGCCCCGAATTTCCTCTCCCCAAGGCAATGGGGAGGGACGGGCGACCTCCCCTCTCCGGAATCGCGATTTGGCTCTGCCAATGGACTCATAACGTCGACATTGCCCTGGGGACCAAGTTCCGTGGCCAGAAGACCACCCGACCTCCAAGAAGCGCCAAAGTAGCTCACTTCCATCACACTCGTAGTCAATTGGCCTAGGATGTGGATGCGGGATACTGTCGTGGAGGGCATGAGTGTTTCTTTCTTTTGCAAAACCGACCTTGTAACTTGCTCCCTAAGGTAATTTCGCCATTCCGGACGATTTGGCAGGGTCGATTTGCCATTCCGGAGCCTCCCCGGTGCCCGAACGACAAGACCTCGGGCGCCCCGCGGTTTGACAAGTTCTCCCGGACCGATCTGGAATCTTTTGCGCCTTCCCGAAGAGGGGCCCCTGAACGGAGGATCCAACGGTCGGATAGGGGAACCGGGCTCCTGCCAGGAAGGGCTGCCTCGGGAACTTTTTTGGATCCCGCCTCTTGGGGTCCGGACTCTCCCCTCTTGTGAGGGATCCCTGCAAGGTCCTGGCCTCGTTTGACTTGGGGAAGGGTGCCAGCTCGGTTGCCCTGCAACGGGCTGCCCCGACCGTTCTAATGCTAACCCTTTGACCTAGACCTTCTCCGAAAATTTCAAAATTGAACGTGTCTTTGGAGATGGATTAGGAATCCAGCTGGCAAAAAATCAGAATTTATTTTCGTACAATGCATTAATTACGAATTTATGAATGTCTTGCCACTGCAAAAGCGCCCCCCGACTTCTACTTGCCACATCGGGAGGAGGACAGGCCCAAACTCCGCTCCGTCAGTTCCCCTTGCTCCGTATTTCACGCTGCGGCTTCTGGCCGGAGTCCCAAGTGCAACAGACCAAGTCTCGGCCCCCAAAACGCAAACCCTTCTAGAACCTGGCAACCCACAGGGTTTACGTTTTGGAGGCCCTCTCCTTGTCAGATTCGGGCGGGACCTTGCGCCGTGACTTGACGTGGAGTGGGGGTGTTGACGCCAGAGCACCCTAAAATCCCCCCGGAAGCTGCTTGCCCCGAATTTCCTCTCCCCAAGGCCCTGGGGACGGACGGGCGACCTCCCCTCTCCGGAATCGCGATTTGGCTCTGCCAATGGACTCAGAACGTCGACATTGCCCTGGGGACCAAGTTCCGTGGCCAGAAGACCACCCGACCTTCAAGAAGCGCCAAAGTAGCTCACTTCCATCACACTCGTAGTCAATTGGCCTAGGATGTGGATGCGGGATACTGTCGTGGAGGGCATGAGTGTTTCTTTCTTTTGCAAAACCGACCTTGTAACTTGCTCCCTAGGGTAATTTCGCCATTCCGGACGATTTGGCAGGGTCGATTTGCCATTCCGGAGCCTCCGCGTCTTTAACGATAAGACATCCCGGTTTCTACAAGGCCTGACGGACCTCGTGGGGCGCCTCCCGGTTTGACAAGTTCTCCCGGACCGATCTGGAATCTTTTGGGCCTTCCCCTCAAGAGGGGCTCCCCCGAATCGGAGGATCCAAACGGCCGGATAGGGGAACCGCCCAGGAGGGTGGTCATTAGCGTCAGCAGACCCCCAGGGGAAGCGCCGATTAAAGGGGAGAAGGGCTGCCTCGAACTTTTTGGATCCCGCCTCTTGGGGTCCTGGGACTCTCCCCCCTCTTGTGAGGGATCCCCTGCAAGGTCCCCGGCCTCGTTTGACTTGGGGAAGGGGGTGCCGGCTTCGGTTCCCCGCTTGCCGCTGCCCCCGACCGCTCTAATGCTAACCCTTTGACCTAGACCTTTCCTCAAAATTTCAAAAAAATTGGAACGTGTCTTTGGAGATGGATTAGGAATCCACCGGCAAAAATCAGAATTTATTTTCGTGACAATGCATTAATTGCGTAATTTATGAATGTCTTGCCATTGCAGAAAAAGCCCCAGACTTCTACTTGCCACATGGGAGGAGGACGGGCCCAAACTCCGCTCCGCCGGTTCCCCTTGCTCCGTATTCCGGCACAAGCCTTCGGCCAGGTCCCAAGTGCAGCAGACCAAGTCGGCCCCCAAAACGCAAACCCTTCTAGAACCGGCAACCCACGTGGTTTACGTTTTGGAGGCCCTCTCCTGTCGATTCGGGCGGGACCTTTGGTGCCGCGGACTTGGATTGGCGTGGAGGGGGGGTGTTGACGCCTTGAGCACGGACCCTAAAATCCCCCAAAGCCGCTTGCCCCGGAATTTCCTCTCCCCAAGGCCCCGGGGACGGACGGCGACCTCCCCTCTCAGGAACCGCGATTTGGCTCTGCCAATGGACTCATAACGCCGACATTGCCCCGGGGACCAAGTTCCGCGGGCGTGAAGACCACCCGACCTCCAAGAAGTTTCAAAGTAGCTCACTTCCATCACACTCGTAGTCAATTGGCCTAGGATGTGGATACGGGATACCGCCGTGGAGGGCATGAGTGTTTCTTTCTTTGCAAAACCCGACCTTGTAACTTGCTCCCTAGGGTAATTTCGCCATTCCTGGACGATTTGGCGTGGTCGATTTGCCATTCCCAGGAGCCTCCCCACGCGGGTTTCAACGACAAGACATCACGCGGGTTTCTACAAGGCCGACCTCTCAGACGCCCCGCTGTCATTTGACAAGTTCTCCGACCGATCTGGAATCTTTTGGGCCTTCCGAAGAGGGGCCCCGAACGGGAGGATATAATCCGGGCTTGATAGGGGAACCGCCCGGGGAGGGTGGTCATTAGCGCATAGCCCCCCGGGGAGCCGCCGCCAGAAGGGGTCGCCTCGGGGAACTTTTTGGATCCCCTCTTGGGGTCAGGACTCTCCCCTCTTGTGAGGGATCCCCGCAAGGTCCCCGCCTCGCTTGACTTGGGAAGGGTGCGGCTCGGTTGCCCCCGCAACGGGCTGCCCCGACCGTTCTAATGCTAACCCTTTGACCTAGACCTTCTCGAAAAATTTTCAAAAATTGGGCCGTGTCTTTGGGAGATGGATTAGGAATCCGGTGGCAAAAATCAGAATTTATTTTCGCAAGACAATGCATTAATTGATCTGGAATTTATGAATGTCTTGCCATCAGGGTGGCATTAAGCGCCCCCCACTTCTACTTGCCACATCTTGAGGTCCGGAGGAGGACATGCCCAAACTCCGCCCGCCAGTTCCCCTTGCTCAGTATTTCGGCTGCGCCTTCGCCAGTCCCTGTGCATGCGGACAAGTCTGCCGCCCCCAAAACGCCAAACCCTTCTAGAACTCCCGCAACCCACGTGGTTTACGCGTTTTGGAGGCCCTCTCCTTGTCGATCCGGAACGGCGGGGTTTCGGGACCTTGCTTGCGTGACTTGACGTGGAGTGGGGGTGTTGGCCTTGAGCACGGACCCTAAAATCCCCCGGCCGCTTGCCCCGAATTTCCTCTCCCCAAGGCCCAGGGGCCGGACGGCTGACTCCCTCTCCGGAACCGCGATTTGGCTCCGCCAATGGACTCATAACGTCGACATTGCCCGGGGACCAAGTTCCGTGGCGGAAGACCACCCGACCTCCAAGAAGCGCCAAAGTAGGCCTAGGATGTGGATCACGGGATACCGCCGTGGAGGGCATGAGTGTTTCTTTCTTTTTGCAAAACCGACCTTGTAACTTGCTCCCTAGGGTAATTTCGCCATTAGGACGATTTGGCAGGGTCGATTTGCCATTCGGAGCCTCCCGCGTGCCCGAACGACAAGACAACGCGGTTTCTACAAGGCCGACCTCGGGGCGCCCCCGCGGTTTGACAAGTTCTCCGGACCGACCGGAATCTTTTGGGCCTTCGAAGAGGGGCCCCGAACGGAGGATCCAACGGTCGGATAGGGAACCGGGCTCCGGGAGGGTGGTCATTAGTGTGCAGCCCGGGAGCGCCGCGAGGAAGGGCTGCCTCGGGAACTTTTTGGATCCGCCTCTTGGGGTGGGACTCTCCCCTCTTGTGAGGGATCCCCGCAAGGTCCTGGTCTCGTTTGACTTGGGAAGGGTGCCGGCTCGGTTGCCCCCGCAAGCGGGCTGCCCGACCGCTCTAATGCTAACCCTTTGACCTAGACCTTCTCGAAAATTTCAAAATTGGGCTGTCTTTGGAGATGGATTAGGAATCCACCGCAAAAAATCAGAATTTATTTTCGCATAAATGCATTAATTTGCGAATTTATGAATGTCTTGCCATCGCAAAAGCCCCCGACTTCTACTTGCCACATCGGGAGGAGGACGGGGCCCAAACTCCGGCCCGTCGGTTCCCCTTGCTCGTATTCTCCATTTGCGGCTTCGGCCAGGTCCCAAGTGCAGCAGACCAAGTCTTGGCCCCAAAACGCAAACCCTTCTAGAACCACGGCAACCCATGTGGTTTACGTTTTGGAGGCCCTCTCCTTGTCGATTCGAAAGGGATAGAACTAGATGTGAAGCGGCCAAGCTCTTGTTGCCTCAACCAAGAATATTTGAAGCGGCTAGGGTTTTGGATGTCGGGGTTTTTGCTTCAATTGAACCTTTGTAGGTACAATTAACTTTTTTGGCCAACGCCGATATTGACCGCTTTTGTTCCAGATATCCGCCGATCATCGACGTTTATACGTAACGCCGATTATCGACGTCGCGACGCCGATTATCGACGTTGTTTCAGAATATTTCCAAACAGGCGGAAAACCCGTGACCTATTTCGAGCAAGCAAGAAACTTGGAGGAGCATTTATTCCGGGCGATTTTTGCGCCCACCTGGCCTTGAAGCCCATTTCCTTTGCCAAGCAAGCTCCGTAAGGTATGTGCTTGGATCAACTATCTCTTTTTTGAATCCATGCTTGTTTTTTCCAAGTTTTAGGGATTTATGTTCTTGTTGTTTGTTCTTCCCATTCTCATCAATCTTGGCCTCTTTTAGTTAATTCTTCCATCCCCTTTCCATTTTGATCCCTTCCAATGTTTCTATCCTCATATTTGCCATGCCTTTTTTTTTATTCTTGCTTCTTTGCTCTTCCAAATTTTGCTTCTTCTTCCTTCTTCCAAATCCCTCCCTCTTCTATATTCTTTTTTCGAATTCTTACATCCCTTCCTCTCATCATCTCTTCTTCCTCTATTTCTTCTTCTTCTTCTATTTCTTCTTCATCATCCTCCTCCACTTTTTCTTCTTCTTCCTCCTCCTCCATTCTTCTTCTTGAATTCTTTTCACCATTCGTTTTTCCTCTTCGATTCTTCCTCTATTATTTTCTTCGTCGATGAAGGACGGCTTCCTTTGTTTTTGTTTTTTTCTTTTTTTAATGCAAGGTCGATGAACGACCTTGCAATGTTTTGTTTCTTACTTAGTTTAATATTTTTTCTAACCATTGGATGTCTTGTTTTGCATGCATAACTCCTAACAAAATGCGTTGTTTTTTGCTTAACGCAAACGAACACCTTGTACTTATTCCGTAAGAATTTATTTTAATACGTTTAAGTTTAATGCTTTGTTTAGGTTTAAAAAAACTTGGGGACACTTGGGCAAGGGGCATGGTCGACTCCACCTTGAGTGGAGGGGGACTAAGTGTTTCGGCCTAAGCTCACCTACTACTCTTGTAAATTTATTTGCTAATGTATTTAGGTTAATCCACCTAATCCTTTTTTTTTTCTTTGTATTTTTTTATGCATTGCCGATAAAATTAGTTTAATTTGGTTTGTAGGTATGGCCCCAAATGTGAAGACACAAATGCTTAGTGAGATTAGACGTGTGCTCATAAATGAGATATGTGCCAACGAAAGTCCCGACAGGAGACACAAACCTGGTCAACGCCTCGACCATTTTGTAAGGCATGTCCATTGTGCGTAACAAGGTCGCTTTTTAACTTTTTATGCAAGAGTAGCTAACTAACACATTTTTCTCCTTTCCTTTCTTATGGGCCCGCAAAGATGGATACTGAATCCTTTTCATGGAAGCGCTAAAAGCTGAAAAATGCATATTTTTGAGACAAAAGAGAACGACTTATTGGAACCTCCGAACACTAAGTTAAGCATGAAGGTTTTTGCTACATGTTTCTTTTGTTATGTCAGGGACCGCTTCTTACTCTATGCTTTTTTCTATCTGCCCAATCCTAACTTTTCTTCTCCTTATTTGGTTTCTCTTCATTGCAGGTGCATAGACAAGAATAGAGCTTATGGCTTCATCCGAGGAAGCAAACCTAAAATAAAGAGAAGGAATAATTTTATTAGAGGAAGGTACGCCTTTGTTCAATTTATTTTTGTAGACTCAGCCATAAGTATTTTCATGGCATGAGCCATTATTTTTATATGTTTTTCATTTCCTGCTTCTCAATTTAAGAACGATCTTTAATTGATTAATTTAGATTTTAGTTGATTTTAATTAGATTTTAATTGATTAATTTAGATTTCTCCAAATATTTTATTTGATAAATAAAATTCGAAGTCTTTACAACTTAATATGTCTTAAATTGCACCCAATTTGATGCATGGTTTATGTTTTTTATTTTTAAATTTTTTTTAAAAAAATAATAATTTTTTTTTTTTTTTTTTTTTTTTTTTATAAATATTTAGAGACGTCGATGATCGACGTCCAGTGGACATAACAGGTGTCCGCCACGTGGCACGGCGGCGCGGGGTGTGCCACGTCATCGCTTTCATCGAACGCCGATGATCGACGCTCACCGTGGCGACACCGCGGGCATCGCCACGCCACGGAGGCCGCCGATGGCATCGCCGCGCGGGCATCGCCAGCCACGGATCGTCGATCATCGACGATCCACCGTCGAGCATCGACGTCGCGATTTCGACACGTATTTCGACCGTGTTTCGACGATGATCGACGGTCTTCAGTCGGTATGACGGTTTAGGGTCGACCTTTGAACGTCGATGATCGACGATGCATCGACGTTGCATCGTCGATATAGACGTCGAAAGGGCTCAACGATTTTGTAGTGATTACTGTATGTTTTTCTCATTGCAAGGACAGTCAATGACCTCCATTGGCATCTACCTACCAACTCCAGTATTCGCACACGGCCAGCTCTATGTCGCATTCTCAAGGTGCACCACACAACAGGGAGTGAAGGTATATATTCAAGAAACCTCAAGACAAGGAGCACTACTAAAAAACAAAAGGAGGTTCACTCCAAATGTAGTTTACAAAGAAATTCTACGGGATGAAATAGCTCCTTAGTTTCTATAGATTTCTTACACTGTACTAATACCCAGCAGCACTGGGCACTATAACTATTCTCTATTCCAATAATAAAAGCTTACTGCACACATTTCTTATTGCAATAAAAATATTTACAAACTTCCAATGAATGCCCAGCAACGCTGGGCACCGTTACTAGTCTTATATTATAATGTTTTAGCGTGTTGTATCAAGCCCCAATTTGAATGACCGAGATCATCTAATTGCATCCAAAGGCAGAGATTTATCGCACGACTTTTGACCACTATGATTGGTCATGTTTTGATGTCTTGAGGAGAGGGGAACGTGAACGGGTAAAAAGGCATGGGAAAAAGGGAAAGTGAAAAAGGGTGAGGAAAGAGAGAAAAAAAAGGAAAAAATGGCATGGGAAAAGGGACAAGGGAAAAGAAAAAGAAAAAGGGAGGGAAAGACGAGGGGAAAAAGGGAAAAAGAAGCAAAGGGTGGAAAAAGGAGGAAAAAAGAAGGGAGAAAGGATAACAGAAAAAGGGTGGAGTAAAGGGAAGGGGAAAAGCGCATGGGAAAAGGGAAATGAAAAAAGAAAAAGGAAGAAGGAAAGGGAGCCTGGGAAAAAAGGCACCAAAAAAAGTGAAGAAGGAAAGGAAAAATGAAAAAGAGAAGGGTGAAAGAGCACGGGGAAAAGGGAAAGAGGAAAAGAGTGAAGAAAGGGGAAAAGGATAAGCGAAAAAAGCATGGAAAAAAAGGAAGAAAAAGATGGAAAAAAGGGAAGAGAGAAAAGGGCGAGAAGAGGGAAAAGAGAAGGGAAAAGGGACATGAGGGAAAGGGGAAGAGAGACAAGGGAAAAGGGAAGGGGAAAGGGAAAGAAAGAAGAAAAGGAAAGTGGAAAAAAAAAAAGCATAGGAAAAGGGCAAGAGAAAAAAAAGGGGGAAGAGAGAAAGGGTGGGGAAAAGGGGAAAAAAGGTTGAGGAAAAAAGGCAAGAGGGAAAATAGAGATGTTGAAAAGGCATAGAAAGAAGGAAGTGAAAAGAAAATGAAGGGGGAAAGGTGAAAGGAAAGGTAAAAAAGGCACGACAAAAAGGAGAAGAGGAAAAGGGTTGGGAAATGAGGAAAAGGAAAAAAAAGTCCATCAAGAAAAGGGATAGGGATAGAGAACGGGAAAGGGTAAAGAGAGGGGGAAAAGAAAGTGAAAAAGAGCATGGAAAAAGGGAAGGAAAAAGGGGAAAGAGTGAACCGGTGAGGAAAGAGGAAAAGGGAAGGGAAAAATGACATGGAAAAAAGAAAAGGAAAAGGGAAAGGAAAGTGGAAAAGGGGAGCGAAAAGGCATTGGGAAAGGGGAAGACGGAAAGGGAAAGGGTTGAGAGAGGAGAAAAAAGGAAAAGATGGGGACCAGGAGGGGCAAAAGGGGAACAAGAAAAGGATGGGAAGAAAGGAAGGGAAAAACGGAAAGGGAAAGGAAAAAGAAAACGACAGATGAAAAGGGTGAAAGCGAACCTGGAAAAAAGGGCATGAGAAAAAGAGGAAGAGGGAAATGGGAAAAGGGAAGGGCGAAAGGTCACGGGAAAAGGAGGAAGAGAGAAAGAGTGAAGAAAGGCAAAAAGGAAGCAAAAAAAGGAGAGGGAAAAAAGGGGGAAGAAAGAAAGGGTGGGAAAAAAAGGAAAATGGGTACAAGAGAAAAGGAAAGAGGAAAAATGTGTCGAAAGGTTATGGGAAAACGGAAGAGTCAAAAGAAAGTGAAGGGAAAAAGGAAGAAAACATGGTGAAAAGAAAAAGAGGGAAAGGGTGGAGAAATGAGGGAAAGAGGAAGGAAAAAGTTTATCAAGAAAACTGAAAGTGAAAAGAGGAAAAAAAGAAAAGAAGAAAAAAGGAAAAAAGCAAAAGTATAAAAGCGGGGTATAAGGGAAAGAGAACGATGTCGACTACTTTAACAATGGAGTACTTCTAGGTTATTCATGCTTGCCTCTCTCATCACTGTAGTGTATCATTTATATAGGTTATGAGCTTATGCCCAGCAATGCTGGGCACCGTTCCTAGTCCACTATATTTATCAAGTTGTAAATATCATGTATGCCAGCTTACCATTTATAGAGCAACCTGTAGATTTATTGAAATCATTGAAATTATTGAATGGGACCAAAATTGCCTTGAAGTGAGCATACATCTTCTTATCACTGGAAGTACCTTTAAGAACAGATTTCAGAGCAGTCCAGGATATGATAGAATTGTTATTCTTATAAAGATCTCTGATAGAAGTAATTCCTATGCTGGACCATTTACTATAGATTTTAGGATGTTTTATGGCCATGACTTTAGAATTATGATCAGAAAAAATTGGAGACCAAAACAAATTAGTGCTCATAGTAGCATCTGAAAATTTATTTCTCTGAAGCACAGGGTGGATTTTATTCCAAGCCATGATTAAATTCCTCATAAGAGGGGAGGTGTTTGGAGCAGGATGTAAGTCAACAAAAGCATATTCAGGGAGAGAGTGCTTGATAGAGGGACGTCCTGAAGGATAGAAATATTTAGCCAGTGAGCTATGAATTGAGAGGCAGGAGAGCTATTTCCCATAATTGTTCTCCAAATGTATTTGCCTGCTAAAGAACATGCCTGCAAGTAAAGATTTTTGCACCCTAGACCTCCAAATTTCTTTGGTCTTGCAATTGATTTCCAGTTAACAAGATGAGATCCATTCCAAATGAAATTTCAATAGTTTTTTTCCATTTCGTAATATATGACTTTAGGAGCAACAAGGGCAGAGGAGAAGTAGACATGAGAAGATGCTAGCATGTAATTTGCAATAATTGTCCACCGCAAAGGATATACAGTTCCTCAGAATTATTCAGTTTCCTTTTATTCTCTCAGAGAATTGGATCCCAAAGACCTCTCAAACTTGGATTAAGAGAGAGAGGCATACCCAATAAATTTGAAGCTTGATTGCAAATCGAGGACGTAAATACCACGGATGGAAGAATGATCAACATCTCCAATAATCTTGCTTTTTTCAAGGTTCATGTGCACTCCCGAGGTAGCAGAGAAATCTTTAATGAGATCTAAAAATCTGTTGACATTGTTAGGATTGGAATCTAGGAAAGCAAAAGTGTCATCAGCATATTGTGAGATTGTGAGGATGTCTAAGTTATTTGGAAGTTTGAGGCCAGATAGAGCACCAGAATTCTGCATGCTTAACAACACATCTAGTAAGCATCTCAGCAACAATGAGGAAGAGATATGGTGCTAAAGGGCAGCCTTGCCTTACACCTTTTGCCAAGGGGAAGAATTTAGAGGGTGATCCATTAATCAGAACTGCTGAATTGGACATAGAATTCAATCCTTAGAGATGAGCTTGGATTGGGATCCCATTTTTTTTAAGGCAATTTCAATAAAGTTCCAACATAAAGATCAAAGGCTCTCTTAAAGTCTAATTTCAAAAGGATGCAAGATTGGTTCGAAATCCTATTCCAATGCAGGCCTTCCATTGCACTAATGTAGTTATCTAAGATGAACCTATTAGGAAGAAAGGCTGATTGATTGACACTGATATTCGTCTGGAGATAAGCTTGAATTCTATTGGCAATTATTTTAGCACAAAGCTTATATGAAGAGTTAGTTAGAGATATAGGCCTCCATTCAGCAAAAGAGGTAGGATTTTCCACTTTTGGCACCAAGGTAATAAAACCTGCAGAGATAGAGGAGTGCAAATGATTTGAAGCCCAGAAGCCATGCACAAGACCAATAATGTCAGATTTCATAATATCCCAGAATTGGATATAAAATTCTGGAGGAAATCCATCAGGGCCAGGAGATTTGTCTTTAGAGAAACTTCTCAGAGTTTTAAAAATTTCATCTTCAATGGGAGCAGAAGTCAAAGATATGTCCATGCAATCAATAGGATTTGGCAAGACTGCATCTATAGCCAAGAATCTGTCTTTAGCCGAAATTTCATAAGCAGTGAGATCATTTTCCTTGAAAAGAGTAGAGTAGCTGTCATAGAAGAAGTTTTTAATGTCAGAGCTCGAGCTAAGCATGGAGCCAGAACCATTATTTACTTGATTTATGGAATTCTTCAGAAGCCTATTTTTGGCCACTTTGAAAAAAAAAATTGAGCTGCCATAGTCTATTTCACTGTTGTACTTAATTTTGCATTTAATGGCAGAAAACTTGGCTTCTCTCTCCTCAATGCTTTTTAAGAATCTCTCAAGTAATTCTTCCCCCACATGCAGATTGTAAATATGAGGATCAACTTGAAGCAGAGATCTGATTTCTTTCATTTTATTCAAAAGGTTTTCCTTTTCCTGAACTTTAGCCATGTGCTTGTTTTTGGCACATTTCTTGATCCAATCCTTGGATTTTTTTATCTTGTAGTAAAAATGTTTCATTGATGAATTTGGCAACGTGGGATCAATAGATTGATAAAAATCAGCAAACTCCTGTTGGAAGGAAGCATTCTCATTATTAACATAAACCATTGCATTTAACACATCTAGATTAAAATCCCCCTTAAACCCCCTTTGGTTTGGGTGCATATTCATACGGGGGGTTACTCCGGGCAACGAGGGCTGTCAGATGGGCATATTTGCCCTTTATTCCAAGATCTGGACCGTACATAGCGATCCTCGTTTGTGGGGTATGCATATACAAGTTTTTGTATACTGTATATTAAGGTTTACAAAATACTATAAGGTTTGAGAGAATGTACTTAATGGTGTTAATTTTGTACATGTATTGTGAATATATTTTAAGGGCTCTCGCTGCCCTACGTAATCCCCCCGTGTGAATATGCACCCAAACCAAAGGGGGTTTAAGGGGGATTTTAATCTAGATGTGTTAAATGCAATGGTTTATGTTAATAATGTTAATGGTAGTTGTGTGTTGATTGTTATATTTAGAAAAATTTTGGGCCCTTCGGGCCCTAACTAAAGCAAATATAGGTAAACTTTATGGGCCTAAATATTAATTACTAAAAAGCACAATAACATGAAGACAAACAAATTATTTCCATGGCAAATGGATTCAATTGATGATTGCATGTATGCATTCTTATATACATGGCATTCAAGTATTACCCATTTTTCTCAAAACAGTCAATAAGCCGCTTAAAAATTTCCTAGCACTCTATATATACATGGCACTCAGATATTCCCCATTCTTCTCAAAATAGTCAATAAGCCGCTTAAGGCCCCGAGACACTGTTGCAGCAGTATCACAAATGATTTCCTATCCTATATTGGCATTTATGGATTAATCACGAAGTCGAGTATGATCTATGCATAATACAACCATAGGCCGTGCACAAGCTAATCCTAACCATAGCCGTGAAGCATTTGTTTCCTCTAGTGAAGATACGCCCGAAAGTAGCAATGTCAATAATTTTCGAACTCCCCGTGGCGTATAAACACCGCTCAATTCCTCATCCTTGCCCATAACAATTTCATTGTGATTTAATCATATCTTAGGTAAATGCCTTTTCCAACTAGAAAGGGGAACAGATAAAGTTTACCTTATGGACCTTGTCTTGTATAACAAATTGTAAACCGAGGCAATAACAAAAGAAGTAAGGCATTAACCATAGATTTCAAGGAACTGCAATGACAAGGCGCCAAAGCAAAATTTGTAAAGATAGCAATTGCATGGCTAGCTGAACATCATAAGCTCGTGATTCACCGTTTTCAATTTTTCTATGTTAATTGACAAGATAAATGACCAACAAGTATCAAATTGTTCATTTCCCGGATTATGCAATCCTTGCCTTCTTTCCATGTGGAATCTCATCCCACCAAGGATGATTGTCTGCCGATAACCAAATAAGCAACTTTCAGCAAGGCTTTCGAGTAGCCTTTTGCATTATTATAAACCTGGTCATGATTGGCCATAGGGCATTCATTCACTAGGGATGATAGAGCCCATCTTCCTATGAAAAAAGCTGGCACTTTTTTCCGCAGAAATCAAAACAATAGAATACTTTCCACTTGCCCTTCTAGAAACAAGAATCCTAACAATATAAAACAGACCTTTTCAGTTGAGACGGACGGTGGAGAGCTATGGAGAAGCATACAAAGAGCTAAATTACGGGTCTCGTTCATGGCCACAATATCAACACATGGCTCGTTGTTTCGCTTCAACCCATCGGATGATTTCCCAAGCACCATAGAAAGAGCTGGCCACCTAAATATCTTCGCCGCTTTAAAGATGCATCATGTTCCGTAAACTGGTGCATCATGAGAGCAATTTTATAGTATTCTTCGGGAGAGCCCAACATTGAGCCTTGCCGACTTTTGCAGAAGTGATTGGATCAGCTGTACAAAAGTCGCTTCCCATTAAATCAGGATATTTTTGCCTCGCATTGGCATATATACAAAGCCATTTTATTCATGTTAGAAAGCTTTATAATACCGCAAGTGCTAAACTTGCATCTTCAAGGCTTTTCTCATCAAGCAGCTGTTTTATTTGTCACGACATCAATCGTTAATGATGCAAGCCACAAAAGCAAACCGGTATTTTCCATCAAGTATTTTGCCAAGCCAGCGATCTGCAATCTGCAATAACCGAGTTTTAATCCCAGAGTTCCTTACTTGATATTCTGGCAAGACTTCCCAAAAGGATCAACAGCACAAACATGATCGTCACACATGGCTTTACAGGCAGCATTTTTCTGTTGAGTGAAATATGCGTGCAACCCATGTGACGAAGCAAATCGCCGCAGCACGGATTGCAGAAACCTTATTGGGCTGGAGTCCATTTCCATCTCCATGTACCCCGTGATCTTACGCAACACTCAACTTTGGGCCCGATACCAATAACCAACTTCAAAGAAGAAGAAAGCATGCATGTGTGAGTGTAACGAGCACAGAGCATGGATACTCTGCACCAAAAATGAATGCACCACATATGGAGAAGTTGACGAGGCTGTATTGAGAAGACCAGCAAGAAGGATTGAAGAGAGGAAACTGCCGGACCCTAAAGTCGAACCCTAAAGTTGAATGGCTCGTTGCTTGCATGGCCTTCATAAAATAAAATTAATTAAGTTTTTAAGGAACAAAAACATGAAAGGCAAAACCATTGCAAAACCATAGATAAAATGCCATTCAAATATGAGATCTAGTGTGCACTCTAGATATACTGATTAGTATGCCTCGTGCAATACGCCCATGAAATAAAAACCATGCCAAAAAGCGTATAAAATCACAAAAAAAACCCCCTGTTATAATGCTACACACGGGGGGTGACTCCGGGCAACGAGAGCTGTTGGATAGGCATATTCAACCCTTATTTCTTAATCTACACCGTACGTAAAGTTCCTCGTTTGTGGGGTATGCAAGTACACAAATTGGTATACCGTATAAGAATATATGCAAAATACTATAAGATTTGAAGCAAAATACTATATGGTGTTGATTTTGTACCTGGGAAATATAATTATAACAGCTCTCGCTGCCCTACGTCACCCCCCGTGTGAATAAGCACCCAAACCAAAGGGGGTTTAAGGGGGATTTTAATTTAAATATGTTGGACCCAATGGTTGTGTTAATTAATGTTAAAGGTACTTATGTATTAGTTGTTATACAAAAAAAAAATTTGGGCCCTTCGGGCCCTAAAAAAGCCATTTCGTCTCATTGTAATATGTTGAACTAATATGTAATATTTACAATTAAAAAAAAAAAAGAATTGTTAATAATCCCCTTTGGTAATAACTAGTAATTTTAACAATAACCAAGCAATAACAACAGTAATACGAGTAATAATATGAATATGTAATATGGTAGATATTGTGAGGAAGGGTTCCATTTTAATTTTCCAAGGTTAAAGGATTTTGAACAAAAATAGATAAGGAAACAATGTTTTTTACCCACTTTTGGAATTAGGGCAGCGTTAGGTTTCAACATTCGACATGGCAGCTGCTAGGGTTTCAACATTCGAAATGGCAGCTGCATGCTTCAGACTAGGGTTTCAACATTCGAGATGGCATTTTGCATGCTTCGTGACATGGTTCTCGAGTGCTTGGATTTGATCTAGCGGTGTTGGCAGAGCATGGGGTAGAGACGATTCTATAGCAGATCCAAACTGGTGGATCGATTTTTGAAGCCACAAAGTGAATGTACATAATAACAATACGTCTCTGATAGCATTGGAATGCATTGGATGCAAGCTCCAGAAGGTTTATTCTCAGCATATTTGTGCCACTGTTCCAACTTGCCTAATTTTGATTGCTGCTTACATGTATTCAACAAAGCTTGAGATGCCGCAAATGCCCATAATCAGATTCTCGTTTCTTTTTGTTTCCACATGGACTTTCTATAGAATACTGGTCATGCAAACATCTGATCCCATCTGATCTCATGGTACACTGCTGCTTATGTCCACCATTCAATTTGAGGCTTTTTCTACAAGGATGTTGATATCCCTCTTCCACGCTGACCTCCCTAATGCCGCATGTAACTGTTTTATACAAGGACATGAAAATATAATGTGCATGGAGAGCAAATTGTGTAGGATTTCTCGCATGGCTAGAATGCAAGGTAGTGGAGGAAATTCTATTAGCGGAAGGGATTCCATTAACATGCCTACAAAAGGGTTCATATAAAGACAAAAAGGATGAGAAGGTTCATGCCAACGAGAAGAGGATATGGCATAGGCTGCGTATGAATACTTTGCTCGACCAAACTAGATGGAAAACAGAGCAACACATACCTGCAAGTAGAAGGAAAGACCAATATCTTTGCCGTTTGGGTCACTGTGAAAAGTTTTCCGAAAACTACTTAACCGACAGTTCTTTTCGACCGTCGCCTTTGTCACTTCCATACTTGCAGACTCAACTCTTCTACGGTACGGTGCTCCAACAAAACCCTCATAAAAACCGTTGGCCATACCCATGAGCTCTGCCTGGCCGCCGGGCTTCGTGTAAGCACAAAGGAGGCAAGGCAAGTTTTCTAGCTGCAATGAACTGCGGGCGGAAAATTGAGATTGCCCTGTATTCAAGTCTGTGCATTCAAACAACAAAATAAAACTCTAAAATATGTGACTCAAACTTTGCATGCCAAAAAAAAAAAACGGGTAAAATTAAAAAAAGAAAGAAAAAACTCTGCCCCTAAAATAAAAAGAGGGCTTTTGTTGTGAGCCCTTGGATGTTGGACCATTGAAAAAAAAAAAGCTAAATCAACGGCTAAGAAATGGTGCACTCTAGATGTACGCATTAGTACATCTATTCGAATACGCCATGAAATCTTAGGCAAACCTTTGTGAAAAGCGTACAAAAACACAAAAAAAACCCCCTGTTATTATGCTACATATTGAAGCAGAGAGCAATTTAATTTGAAGGGGATATTTCCACCTCTGGGGGAACTTAGCAGGTGCTTAGTATTAAGAAATTGAGGTTGGTGATCCGAAATGGAAGTACCTTCATCACTTGTTACAAATCAATTGTCCCAGAAATCAGAATTTGGATTGGAGACATAAAATCTATCCAAAGCACAGTAGACTCTATCTTGATCTTTCTGCTTATTAGACCAGGTGAAAATAGATGTGGAAGATGGAATATGAATTAGGGAAGAGTCAGCTATAAATTTATCCCAATTCCTTCTCTCAGTAATGGACATGTTTATTTTGTTTCCAAGTTTCATGTCCCAAGCTGGAGTATTATTAAAATCTCCAGCCAAAATCCAGTCAACTGTGGAGTTACTAGTGATCCAAGAATTGATATCAGGCCAGAGCTTTTCTCTTTCTTTAGGACAAGTAGAAGCATAGACATTTATGACCCCAAAGGTGGAGTTGTTAACTGAGAAAGTTACAGCTTGCCACATTTTAGATATGTTGTTGCAAAAGGAGATGTGATGGAGATTTTTCCAAATGATGCACATTCCCCCTATAGTTCCATTTGCTTCCATCCATACACTACAACAAAATATGGGGTTTTTCGTCGGATATAGCGTCAAGCGAAGTGACGCTATGTGTATTCTCAAATTCCCACTAACTGTCACAAACTTGACACTAAAAGTCCCATACTTTGATGTCGCATGGACGTCACTTTTTGCGTCAACTATTGCATCACACCTACATGACGCAAAAATGACATAATGACAACATTTGTGGCAGTTGAACAACATATTTGCGTCAAGCTTATATTCAAGTTATTCAATACTTGTGTCACATTTTGCCTCGTATTACTCTCATTTATGCGACTAAATTGCTACACTAGCTTGACATCCTTATCTTCCATAGGTAGACATCCTTTGCGTCATACTTTTTACTCTCTTGTAACTGTTTTATATTATTTTGTTATGCAACTATAACTCTCTTATTTGATTTTTGTAACATGATTGTGACTTTTAATTATATAGTTAAATGACAAATTAATTTATTTTTGTAATATTTGAGTAGCAAAATTATGTCAATGTCAAATTCTTTTTATAACACCTACGCACTCAATTTTATGGACACATGAAACCATAGTCATCAATTTCCTTTAGTCTTCATTGTAGCAATTATATCTTTAATTTTTGTCATTTTTGTATTTCATCAATATATGCATTTGTCTTTACATTTTCTTGTAGCTTAGATGCTATTAATTAAAAATTTTGTGTTCATAAAGCATTATTGACTTCAGTTTAAAATCCATAGTCACATTATGCATAATAAACAAAGGAAAAAAAACTGATATAGAAGTGATTGCACTAGCAAGATGAAAACTTTTACTAGACAAAATAAAGGATATTAGCATAAGTTCAAACGGAATATCATTCTTGATTTAGAATACTTTGCCAACATAAATCCAGTATATTAAATTTTAAACATCTAGATACAATAGAGCCTCAAAGTTAGATGGATTAGGAACATTCAATACCACAGGAGAGAAAGTGCCAGAAATTTTGGATATTGTTGACGTCATATATTATCTTCATTCCAAAATAGCCTTCATCATTTAGTTCTGTTGTTTTTCTTTAGTTTTTGGGAACGTGGGGACATGGCCTTCTTTGTCTTCATGCCTCTTTCACATGCATTTGAAGTGCATAAAATGCACAGAACTCAATATTTTGACCTGCTCAGCACATAACAAAATATGTCATGTTGTGAGTCACATAGCGTAATTATACTTACTACACAGAATTGGTCACAAAAGGGTTTACACAGAAGAAGATGTAGAGATGTCCCCTAAGGTTTGAGAAACATTGTTTTATCACAAAGTCATCCGGAAACAGAACACTTACATGAACATTTATGCTGCCCAAATTGAAGGAACTGAGCAGTATACGGAAGTCATTGCAGTACTGAATTGAAAGTATAATCTTATTCTCGTTTACATTTCCAAAAAGCCAAGCAAAATACTTGAGCAAAATACTTGATCTGCAAAAGTGAGACAAATTCCTTCCTGCAGCATATTACAAGATGTAAGTATCCACAGTAGTCATTACATGAGAAATGGTGGAATCCAAGTGAAATACCTCCCAATGTCTTTGCCTTTTACTCTCTCTGTTACATCTGTTGTGCCCATCATTTCAGAATGTAATAATTTACCTGTATCATCACTGCACTCAAATTATCAACATGAGGATTCATTCTGCATTTGAAATGCCTGAAATCACAAACAGTGCCGAGATACCAGCTAAATGATTATATCTGCAATCTAAAATCATTGGATGCCAAAGACAAAACAACCTTTAATTGAATACAAGCACAGAATGTTTGGGTATTCTCGGATGCTTAACTGCTGTCTGACTATGTGCTATATAATCTGATTAAAAATTCTCAATTAGATTGCAAAATTTAATAATACATGAGCCTTTCAGCATGACTTTCTACATGCTCCAATTTGTTCATATTTTCCAAAGATGAAATGGTAGCATGCATAAGTGATGGCAATAAGTCATGTCTTACTATCTTGCATTTAGGTCTAGATGGAGCGCCAAAAGATCAACAATTAAATACAAAAAATGTATTGACTCGGAACTTGAGAAAATGTTCCGTTCAAAACTTGCCTCTCTAGGTGATGCCGAAGTTATTTGCATTAGGGTGTCCTATGTAACAACAAGATATTCTTATGACCTATGGCAAGGATGCAAACTAGAAAGAACAACCAACTTACCCAGAACTTGAGAAGTTTTTCTCGTTCAAAACGTTCCGATCTATTTAAAAGCCTAAGATTCACCTGTTGAAATTTCCTATATGCCGATGAACAAGTTTGCTGGCAACCTTTACCTTATCAGCTTTGTTATTCCCACTTCAGGCCAGCTCTTTCTTTGCTTTCAGAGGGATATGACAAATCAATGCAAAATTTTGGAAAATGTGTAAGAACCCTACATTCTCTTATCTACTGAAATACCGTTTATTTAGAACCCCATCAGCTCGAACATTCTTTCCAAAATCTTCCCAAAGCATGTGTGTCCCAAAGGATTCTTCGGTTCCAAGCGTTTCTCTTGACAATTTATGTGTACCTATCTGCACATATACATGGAAGGTAACTAACGACTAAAACTGTCCAGAATCAGAGATAATCAATCAGACCTCACGGGAAGTTTCAACTCCATTGTTAAGAAGATATAAAACAAACCTGAACCCCATACTGCTGCTGCAGAATATTGATGTAAGAATAAGCGTTGAGCTATGCCAGCTTTGCATGTGATCCTGGTTGAAATAGCTAGAAGATCAGAGGGCAGGACTAATAAAGTTTTTAAAGCAACTTTCATGGAATATAAGTTCCATTGAAACCTGCAAAGCTTCCACGATTGCTGGCGACAGAACACCACCAAATATATGCATAAGCACTGTCGACATGCCATTGATAGTGGTCTAGACTTTGGATGTATATATTGAGGTGTCAGGCAACGGGGCCCTGTTGTATCAGCCAAGATATTAGTATCAGCACAGACAGATAGAAGAGAATTGCATAGACAACTTAATGTAGTGCAAGCTGGATACATCTTAATTATTTTGGGACGTTGGGGACATCATGTCCTTTGTTGATCTTACCTCTTTCACAAGCTTTTCAAGTGCACACTTTGTGCATAAGGGCAAAAGCATGTTAGGGTGTACCACTTTTGGAACCTGCAAAAGTACATACACTAGGTACTTCAGAACTGGGTACTTTCTCATTTTTATTTTTATTAAAACTAGTACAAAAGTCAAAAATAAAAGTCAAGGATGCATTAATATTCAAAGTTAAGATAAAGATAATGCTACCGGAGACCAAAATATATATAAAAGTTCTAGAATGTACCTTTTATTGAGATATTACACAGGTACCCAGTACCCAGTCCTGGGTACCTTTTTAGGTACTTTATTGGTCACTAAATAATACTTTTTAAGGGACACCCTAACATGCTTTTACCCATAACTCAGTATTTTGACCGATTGAGCACATAAGAAAAGAGGTCATGTTGTGAGTCACAGAGCATCATTACACTTAGTACATAACATCAGTGGGTTTGCACAGATTTCAGATAAGATGTAAATGTTCCTTAAAGCTTGAGGAACATTGTTTATCAGAAGAACACTTACATGAACATTTGTGCTACCCACGTTGTAGAGACTGAGCAAGTGGTGCAGTATATGTAGTACTAAATAATTGGGAAACCGTTTTGTTTCAAGGTTGGAAAGACCACATCCCTGTGCCAAAAACACATGAAACAGATATAACCTAAAAGAGTCCTTCAGAGCAGACCATCGTCAATATAAGAACATCACACCAAATAAAGGACATGATTACCATAGAAACGGAGTCTATCCATAACAGCAATTTCTCCACATCTTTCTCAATGCAATATTTCGACCTTGTTTCAGGAGTTTCGCCATGACCACTCGATCCAAAGTTCCGATCATTTTTTGCGTTCAGAAGTGCAGTTTGAACATCTTTTTCCATGAGTTTTGGCGGAACCAGAGAATAATTTGATATCGGAATAGCTCTCGATACAGGCGGTTCTTGTCGCATACAGGTCGTTCTCGATTTTCCCTCTCTCTTTTTGAAAACAACCCGAACTTTCTAATATTTGTTATGATATGGTCTTGTGCTGACACGTGGCTCATTTTCTAGCACATTGAAGTCATGGAAAGATAGATGCATCCATACAATCGTTATATCTTATGAATTTTGTCTTGGAGAGCACCCTTGTTGATATGTATGGCAAATGTGGGAAGTTGGGACGTGGCATGAAAAGTCTTGATATATTTTCGAACCAATATACAATACTGTGAGGTACACTGGTTTCTTCATACGCATTGCATGGGTAAGCTCTTATCTACCTACAATGCTTCGACAACATGAGAAAGGAGAGGCTTGAGCCAGTTAAAGTGATATCTCAAGCATTGTAAAACAATGTGGCAGTGTAGGAGCCATAAAACAAGGAAGGCATATGCATGGACAAATCATCACAAGTGGCTTTCATACATGATATGTATGCATAATGCGCTAAAATGGCAGAAGCATACAAAGCCTTCAATAAATAATCAAATAGAGGTGTTATTTTTGGTTTTTTTGTCATGGATTTAAAGTATATATGTTTGTTATCGGCCCACATGATAGCATTTGTTGTTAGAAAAGCCAGTGTCACCTCATTATTGGACAAGGTGCATCGACTCTGTAACACGTTTCTCTTAACACTTTTTAAGGGAACAATAGGTTCGTGCCAGTTAAGAACAAACTTAAAAACGTATCCACTTCAATACTGTCGAGTCTGGTGGAGCCGCCTTCGAAAATTGGACTTTTTCAGTTGTAATCAACTGGAGGCTGAAATTTCCAATAGAATTTTGCGACGTGGCATGTTTCCTCTCTGCTTCCTCTCTGTTCTGTCATTCAGAAAACTTAGCAAGGGAGGATGATCGGGATGATGTTTTACCACAACAGAAGCCTTAAGCAACAAATATCCTTAAGCTTCAAAGATTTGGCATAGTCCTTAAGCTTCAAATCCGACAAACACGCAACAGAGGCATTAAGCTTCAAAGTTCCGGGCAGATCTGGCAGCAGATCGCGGCTTGACAGGAAGCCCGAAAGAACTTCAAATCGCTAATTCTTTCAAGCATACTACTTCTTTCTCTTCGGCATTTATGTCAGCTACATACCCATCGACGACATCTGTGTGCAAAAACTTGTACCTTTATTTCATTTAATGCAATAGGTTTCCATAGCGACATAATACTAAGACATGAATCTCATTGGTATTCAACAAGCACCTAGAGTACTGCAATGCCCTCTGCAACTTCGTAGCCTTCCATCTTCAATCTCGAATTACATAAGACGGATAAAGTCATGGTAGAAAAGTAAGAGGAGGAAGAACATTTCTACTTGGTGGGTAAAATCATGTAAGGGTCTTGCTTACTCACAACAACAGTAATAATGATAGGAGAGCCAACAATCCAAAAGCTAATATTGCAACAGGCAATTACCAGAGTATCAAAGTTCTCCAAAACTTTGAAAGAAAGAAAGATAAAGGGAAGGCTCCAATGCAGAACTCTGAGTCAGACACAGAGAAGCTCCATAATATGCTGAATCATGTGATTGCTGAATCTAATCAGAAGATTCTAAATTTGCCTGAGCACCAATGCCTTGTCAGTGGTAAGAGTGTTCCATTACTTAATCAAAGCCATGCTACACAAAAACCAGCCATTTTGAAAGGATTGAAGATTTGTGATCAAATATTGGCAGACAGCTTCACAACTGCTGCTAAAGATGATCCCAAGTTAACATGTGCTACTCTGAAATACAAATTGCACAATGGTCCTAAGGGCCAGCCAAAGAATGCAATTCGACCTGCAAAAGATTCTGTACTCTTCATTTCTCAAGGTTTGGATTCAACAAAAAATCAAACTGATGCTGCCCAAGTGCCAACCCCAAGTCAAGATAATATCACTGCTACTCCTGACTTATCTGAAGATCCAAAAGGTATTCAAACTGAACCTGTGGATAACATGATTGACAGGATCGACTGCTCAAACAGATTTGAGGTACTTGCTAACTTAAATGTTGAACAAGATTTAGATTTCTTACTGAGCAATATAGCAACTGACCCTGGTCATAAAGTTATTCCTTTGCCCTCCATGAACACTCATACTCACCACTTGCCACCTCTTGATCCCTTGATTGATATAGACAATTCACCCCCTAATTTCACTATCTCCACATCCCCAATCTCAAAAGAAGTGGCAGATCAATTGGCAGTTCTGCAAGATGGTCTTCACTTGAACTCTTCCAGTCCACACTCAAATAATGATTTGGGAAACTTGGATAAGTCTGCAGATGATGTAGAAATAGTAAAGGAAACTCCAGATATGGCTCAAGATATGGCTCAAGATACAGGGTCAGATCAAGAATGCTTGGACACAGGTTGCAAGGACCAACCCCAACAATGCTGCAATGAAGATGCTACTAACAGGCAAGTACCTTTCTATTACAACTCAAAAGAATTGGATAATATAGTAGATTCTTTAAATTTGTTTGAGTTTATCCCTGGAGGGTGTTCTGATGATGAATCTGGGAGTGACAAAGAAAATTGGGGCAGGGAGAATTTTCTATCTGATTCTTTGGCTGTTAATAATCCTAATAAGGATCCTAAAGCTAAAAAGAAAAAAAAGGCCACCTCCAAGTCTGAAATTCTATCTTCTATCCATAAAACTCCTGCAGGAAACACAAGAAGCAAAAAGAACAAGAGAAATAGATAATTCTGCTACCTTTTCCTCTTATTCTGGACTTTGTCTTTGCATGAAGATTCTTTCATGGAATGTTAGAGGGATCAAAGGCCCTCTCAAGAGAAGGAGAGTTATTTCTCAGCTCAGAGCTTATAAGCCTGATATTATCCTCCTTCAGGAAACCAAGTTGCCAAAATTTGAGAGCTCTAGTCTCTCGGATTGGATCCACCCTGGATCTTCTTCCATCTGGATTGAAGCCACAGGGACCAGTGGGGGATTAACTATAATTTGGAAGTCCCTGAATCATGCATCTTTTCATAACAGCCCTTCTAGGTGTTGGCAGGCAGTTATCTTTACAATCAATAACTCCAACTTTGGAGTCATTAATATCTATGCTTCAACTTGTCCAAAGCAAAGAGAAGTCTTATGGCCTGACATCAATTCTTGGGTCTCCTCTCAACCATTGATGAATTGGGTGATTGCTGGAGATTTTAATAATACTCCAAATTGGGATATGAAATTAGGAAAAAAAATAAATATGACCACTAACGAGAGGCTCAAGTGGGATACTTTTATCTCTGATAGCAATCTCATTTATGTGCCTTCTTCCACTGCAAGCTACACTTGGTCAAACAAACAGAAAGATTCCAAAAGAGTTTTTTGTGCATTAGACAGATTCTATGTCTCCAACACCACTGATTCCTTTTGGGACAATTGCTTTGTAACTAGTGATGAAGCTATCTCCATATCAGATCATCAACCTCAGTTTCTTCACTCCAACCACTTGCTCAATCCTCCCAGAGATGGTAATATTCCATATAAACTTAATTGCTCACTCCTTCTTAATAAGCAATTCTGCCTGGATTTTAGAGAATTTTATCAGAGCTTGCACAATTACCATTCTCAATCCATGAAGAGTTTTTACTCCAAGATCAAGCAAATTAAGTTTTGGATTAAAGAGTGGTCTCGCTCTAAGTTTAAGGAGAGAACTTGTCAAAAAGAGAGCCTGTTTGCTAAAATGAGAGACCTCAGATCCTGTTTGCAGAATGATCCATATAATGCTGATCTTCACATTGGGGAGGAGATCCTAGAGAAACAAATCAAATCCATTGAAGAGGCTGAAGCCAAGAGCTATACCATTAAATGCAAAATTAAATACAACAAGGAAATGGATCTTGGTAGCTCCAAGTTCTTCTATAGAGTTGCCAAAAATAGAATTCTTAATAATTCCATTATGCAAGTGCAAGCTGAAGATGGCACTATCATTGATAACCTTAGGGTATCAAGAATTTCTTCCATGACCAATATGCATCTCTCTTTAATGACAAGACCAACTTGATACGATATCACATCCAAAAGTATGAAGTTCAAATCCTTGATTGACCAAATCACCCCAACTGCTCAAGATATTATGGATGAGTCTGTTGCTGCCCTTCCCTCAGAGAGTGAAATTCACAATGTTCTCTGTAGCTTTAGCAAAGGAAAATCTCCAGGGCCTGATGGATTGCCCCCAGAGTTTTTCGTGCACTTCTGGGATATCCTGAAATTAGATATTGTCAATATGGTTCATGGATTTTGGAAGGCTGATCATCTGCACTCCTCCATTTCTGCAGGGTTCATTACTCTCATTCCAAAAAAAGACAAGCCTCTAACCATATCTGATTGGAGGCCCATTTCCCTGACCAACTCTACCTATAAATTATGTGCCAAGATCATAGCCAACAGAATCAAAACTTTTCTCCAGAATCATATTGACATTAAGCAATCAGCTTTTTTGCCTAATAGATTCATTCTAGACAATTATATTATTGCAATGGAAGGGTTGCATTGGAATAAGATCTCCTCCCAGAATTGTGTTCTTCTCAAGCTTGACTTCAAAAGAGCTTTTGACTCGGTCAATTGGGATTTCCTTGAATTAGCTCTAAAAAAAATTGGTTTCCACAGCAAAATCATCTCTTTAATCTTTGGTCTCAATTCTATGGCTAACTCCTCTGTTCTCATTAATGGTTCCCCATCTAATTTCTTCAAACTCTCCAGGGGAGTGAGACAAGGTTGCCCCTTAGCTCCTTACTTATTCCTGGTGGCTGCTGAAATGCTTACCAGGGCAATTGATTTTAATCAAGAATGTGGAACCATCAGAGGCCTTCAACTTCCAGACAACAATGGCAGCCTCATTATTTCTCAATATGCAGATGATACATTTGCATTTCTTGATTCCAACTCTGATAACATTGCAAAATTCCTTGCCATTGTCGATTTATTCTCTGCTGCCTCTGGGATTTACCTGAATCTCAATAAAAGCATTATTATTGGAGACACTGATCAGAATTCCATTTGTGGCATCAATGTCATAAATACTTTGCAAGCAACAAAATTACTAGGGATGCCTCTGTCCTTAAACTCCAATATTAAAGGTTTATGGGATCCTATTTTGCAGAAGATTAGGAAGAAATTGAATATCTTTAGGAATTCCTTGTCTTTAGCTGGAAGAAGCTTAATTGCAAATTCTGTTTTGGCTGCATCTCACATCTACTTCTCTTCAGCTCTGGTAGCTCCCAAATTGATTTATAATGAGCTTGAGAAGATCATTAGGAACTTTATTTGGAATGACACTCACTCAGTCAATTGGGATTCAGTCACTCGTCCCAAAATTCTTGGTGGACTTGGCTGCAAAAAATTATACTATCAAGCATGTGCTTTGGCAGGGAAGTTCTTTTGGAGAACCCTATCAGGGAATAATTCTATGGCCTCTATTTTCATAAGGCACTGGATCTCCTGCTCGTATCCTGAAGGGCACCCTTCTATTAAGCATTCTCTTCCTGAGTCTGCTTTTTGCACTTTACACCCTGGCATCAACACCTCCCCTCTCATGCATAATATGTTCAAGGCTTGGAACTTGGTGCAGAATTGCTTTGATGAGCCAGATTTGCAGGATCTTCATATGCAATCCTCTCTATTTTGGTCTGTTGGATTCAAGGATACAAATAATAATATTCTGGCCTTGAAGCATCCCAAGACTTATAAGAAATGGAGTAACTCTGGTATTTCTAAAATTAAAGATCTATTTGCAAATGGCCATCTTACCTCTTGGACTAACTTAAGGAGATCTATTCATGGAACCTCTAGTGATAAAGCTATTTTCCTGCACTTTAGGAATATTCTTGCTGGATGTACCAATCTGTCTGACCATGTCAGTGGTATCAGTTGGAAAATTAATGGGAATGACAGATATAAAGTTAGCAGAGTTTATGCCAGACTAAATATCAAGAACCATCCAGTCAAAGCAAGAGTTAAGTGGTCAATATCTGAAGATGACTGCAAAAAGCTATTCAAGAACACGTGGAATTCTTATTGCCCTCAGAAGGTCAACTACTTTATCTGGCTAATTGCCCAGAGAAGTCTTTCCAATCTTGTCTCCCTATCTAAGAGAAATCCTACCATTGGGCCTAATTGTCAATCTAATTGCTCGGAAAATGAATCTATGGATCACATTTTTCAGTGCCCTAAGCTCTCCAGTTTCTGGAGTTGGTTCTATGCAAAATTCAGCAATTTCTTCTCTGTTAATCTGCATGACAACTTGCTAAATTGTATCCAAAATAATGATGCCTTGAAAAATACCATTATGTTCACTGCTCTCTGGAATATCTGGAAATCTAGAAATAGGATTGTGCATGGTCATAAAAAATTATCTACTTTCTGGATCAAAATGTCGTTTCAACTAGATCTGGAAGCTTATGGTTCTGCTCATAAGTGTAAATTTGCAGACTCCTATGACAGAAATTGGGATCACATTGGTAAATTCATTGGTGGATATAATATTTTTGTTTCTCATCTTCAAGTTGTCAATTCTAATGCATCTTTCTCTGATTTGTTTGATAGAGTATCTGGACTTTCTCAGAGGGGAGGGCAGGACTAAATTTGACACCATGTTGACTTATCACGAGGCCAGCTTATATTGCAACAATACTGGAGTTGCAAACTTAAGGCCCCCAGGGCCAACTGCATCTAGAGATGAAGTCAAATTGTATGAGGTCAGAAGCAACAGTAATGAAAGATCATGGGCCAAAATTTATTGCAGGGAGGTCATACAGATGTATTGTCTATTCAACTTTCTCTTCATGTATCACTTCTCGTTGACAGAAAGGCAGCTTGCAAGGTACAGAGAGATGTATTACTCACACAAAATGCTAGCTGATGCATATGGTACACTGCTGCTTCTTATGGGAAAAGAAAACATTTACTCCCTCATCATGGAAAGTGGATCAGAATTCAATAGTTACATGTTTGGCACAGATAAAGGCTTCTATTGGGTATACAATTCCATTTTTGACCAGATCACTAGCCAAGCCTCCTCATCTGCTTAATCTCTCATCCTCCATTCCATTCACATGACTTCTCCTTCTGTCATGATATCCGAACTTGTGTCAGTAGCTCATGCTCAGTATTTTGTCTTTCTCTTACTTAACATTTTTGCTATGCACTCGGTTGGTATTATTATGATGCAGGTTATTCCAAGGAACTCAGAGATCTCCACAATCAAAGCTCCACTTCAAAGGGGCAAAGCAGATAGTCTTGGCATAATTCACATTTATGTGATTAACTTGCCTGAACTACTTGACACCTTTTATTACAGTTAATTTTTTGTAATCTTGTATACCTATTTGAGGTTAACTATATTTTGGCTGAAACTAATGTGGAAGTTCACACTCCCATTAGTAGAACAATTGTATGGCTTTAATTAATTAATGGAAAAAACATCTCTTACTCTCAAAAAAAAAAAAAAAAAAGGCAATGTTGGACAAACTTTGTAGGTCCCATCAAAAGTTTTCTATATTTCATTTGGTCAATCGGAAATCTTCTCGCATCAGCAAAGATCCTGCTTCAGTTATTGAGGACAAGGTGTGGAATTGGCATCCATCTCAAATATTTGGGAGTGGATTTTCCTTCTACTATGCATTGGGGCACTTCCATCTGCTACGAGTGACTATGGGCTAGAAGCACTATATGCAATGCATAACAACAGTCACAGAGCAAAGCTGTATGATTGGGCCAATCAGTCGCATATGTTCAGGGTCTTAGTAGAGCACGTCCTTGGGGTTGAAGGTGGGGTCCCAATGGTATCCCTCGCTACTGGAATGATTTGGAGCAGGTGCAGAAAGCCTTCTTAGCAAAGGTACCAGGCCTTCTATTCTATTCTATTCTATTTACAGCCAGAACTTTCTATTGTTTAATACAAAATTTACAAGAAGACTCCTGAAAAATATTCCACGATACATTAGCTTAACCGAAGATTTCTCAATTACAACTAGTTGGTTTCTAGTGTTCCCGGACTTTGCCCAACACTGTTTAAAAGGTACCATTAAAAGACCAAGACAGTACCTAGCATGGTAGCTAGCACTAACTGCAGATATTGAGTTTAAAAAAGGAATGCATTTTTTTTTAGACTCTAGTAGGTTTATTTTTCACTTAAAGTTGAATTTTAGCGTTGCCTGGATTTTTATTTGGATATTTGAGTTGATTTTGAAATAAAGATGTATTTTGGCAGGTTCTAAAACTAAACACCCCTAATATGCTTTTACCCTAGTGTGTTTGTAATTGAGGGAAGTACTTTTTTACATTCTTATGTTATTTGACTGCAAGTAAAAAACACAAATATCAAATGGTTGAGACAAAGGTATTAGTCGTGCTTCGACATCATGTGACTTGCAAGAAGCGAGGAAAGCACCATACAAACGTTTGATTGCTGCTAACACAGGTGCTTGCGATCCTCTATGATGGTGGGGATAGGGCACAACTCTTATTTCAAATGGTGGTGATGCTTTCTAACAATTTATTTCAGATATTTTGTAAAAAATTGCTCTGGTTTGCCTTTCCCTTATTAAAATGTAGTTTAGCTATATAAGACCTAGGAACATGCATACACAATAAGAATTGAAGAGGGTGAATGTAATGATTAAGCAATACTTCTAATTTTGTTATAAGTTTAGTAAATTAGCATTCAAAAACATGTCGGTCTAAAACAACAAATAAAATGAAATGTCTTTTTGATAGGCTTTTCTCCGCATATTGGCTAGTGTCACTTTTGTGTCAAGCTTAGCCCTTTTTGTGTCATAATATCTATGCATTTCTACTTCATGATGTAACAACATTGACACTTTTTTTTATGCAAGCATGTGAAGCGTGTGTCACTATATAACAGAGCATTGATGTAAAATTGTTGATATTTTGGCACAACAAGATGCTACAAACTTTTCACAAAAGGTGACAAAGAGATGATACAAGTATTGACACAAATATATAAAAAAATTAACTCAAAACTTTAGAACAAATGACGCTATAGTTGACACGAAACTAGTGGTATGTTTGTCTCTAAAATATATCACAAACTTTACACAACACATGACGCAACTGGTATTACAAAACCTAACATAAAAATGCCAAAGTTTTTTACATAAATTTTTCGAAAATGTGACGTTACAGTTGACACAATTGTATTGACACAAGTTTTGACGCAATCGATTAAATTTGTGTCACTTTCGAGCTTCTGACACAAACTTGACAAACCTTAAAGGGTAATGACGCAGGGTTTGACGCAAAAGCCCTATCCTCTTGTAGTGATATAGAGGAAGCCCCAGGGTAGATCCAATCACCCAAGCTGGAAGCTTCAAATTTAGGTAGCTTCAACTCTTGTAGCAAAACACTACAAGAGGATGAGGGTTCTGCGTCAGGCAAATCGTCAGAACATCTAAAAAAACTTAGCATGACGTTTATGCTGACGAATATGCTGACGATAAAAGGCCTGACGCTTAAAGTGACGATGTCGCGTCAGAGTAATCGTCAAATTAATCGTCATGTTACACGTCAAAATATGCGTCAAGTATAGCGTCAGAACATGCGTCAGATTTTGTTCGTCACGCTACCCGTCAGCAAAAACGACAGTTTTATCGTCAGAGATCACCGTCAGTTTATGCGTCAGAACATGCGTCAGCGTTTTCGTCACATATAGCGTCACCATTTTCGTCAGAAAAAACGTCAGGAATATCGTCAGGAAATTCAAAAATTTTATTAACACAACTAATCATAACGTTTGATTCAAGGGTTCGTTTTTTATGAAATTTGATGCGTTAGAAAGCTCTCACTGTGATCTTTTTAATAGTGTACTATTTTTGGCTAATCTTGATTATCTCATTTGGGGAAAAAAAACTATAAGTTTCCATCCCTAGCTAGAGCATTGTAGGTAAATCAGCTTCAATGTAGGTAGGGATGCTATCTTCAAGTTTTCCCTTATTCATATCATTAACATTGGTCTGTTGTCTCGTGGGCCTTGTGTTTGAATGCATCTCGTGGGCCTCGTATTTGTACACCTTATATTCATGTGTCTATGGGACACTTAGACTTAAGGCTGCACATGTTATGTTACTATTATAAACTATGGTACTATTATAATCTTACTAGAATTACTTAGGGAAATACAATGTGGCATCTTGGGATACATTGAATATCTTATGTGCGTACAATGCGATGTCATTGCAACCATTGATTGATTTGTTTAACATTTGAAGTATTCTCAATCTTTTACATATTTTAAAGCGACCATAGAGACATCTCTCGAGATGTGGAGTTTGTTATGTGCATACAATGCGATGTCATTGCAAGCATCGGGTAATTGGTTTAATATTTGAATCATTTTATAAACTTTATATCTTTCAAATTGACCAAATATACTTAGTCAATGCTTTTGATAAATATGCAAGGACTATCATAGCCGGATGCGAAGGTAGTAATTTTGAAATTATTGTAAATTGGCAATTTACTAATACCTCAATGATCGCATACATATTCAATTAAGCAAACAAAAGCTCAAGCTCCAAAGATAAAAGACACAAAAGTTTAATGAGAGAAAAGAAGGCACACAATATTTTAATCAAATACCTCATATATATATGGGATACATTAGTATTCTTGAAATCGTAAAAATGCATTCAATAAAAGATCAAAGTTTGTTTCTTATTCACCAGACATCAAACCCTCGTCCACAAAATCATGTTCAATGTCATCCCATTCATCATCATCTAGTTGTAAGAGTAGCCTTCGTCGCATATTTGGAGTTTGGAGCTCAATATCTTCCTCCTCCTCAATATAATCTTCATTGGAATGCATTGGTGATCTCACTTTTTGATTGTTTGTTCCCTCTTCAATTTCCTCCTCAATATAATCTTCATCGATATGCATCGATAATTCCAATCCTTGATTGCTCGTTCCCTCTTGAGCCTCATCGTCTTCTATGTTTCTTGGCTCCACAAATTCCAATACTTGCTCAAGCTCTACCTCTTCTTCTTGCTGCCCTTCTTCCTCGATGGTTGTATTGCATATATATCGACGTGACGTTGGTTCCGTGGGAATCACAATCCACCACGCATTGTTTTGAGGGTTGACATGAAAGAAAACTTGTTGAACTTGATGAGGATACACATATGGCTCGCTTCTATCTAATAACACATGCGTGGAGTCAACTTCAAAGAAACCAGAAGGATGTGGTCGCACCGTTTGATTTCGTCCACGATATAAAGTTTTGAACCACTTGGCCTTCAGTATGGTTTGTCGAAATGATCGAAAATCCACATCAATGATATCGGTAATAACTCCAACATTAACACATAACTAACATTATTAACATAAACCATTGCATTTGACACATTTAAATTAAAATCCCCCTTAAACCCTCTTTTGTTTGGGTGCATATTCACACGAGGGGTTACTTCGGGCAACGAGAGCTGTCGGATGGGCATATTTGCCCTTTATTCTAAGATCTGGACCGTACATAGCGATCCTCGTTTGTGGGGTATGCATGTACAAGTTTTTGTATGTTGTATATTAAGGTTTGTAAAATACTATAAGGTTTGAGACAATGTACTTAATGGTGTTAATTTTGTACATGTATTATAAATTTTTTGAGGCTCTCGCTGCCCTACGTAACCCCCCGTGTGAATATGCACCCAAACCAAAGGGGGTTTAAGGGGGATTTTAATTTAAATGTGTCAAATGCAATGGTTTATGTTAATAATGTTAGTTGTGTGTTAATGGTTTGTGTTAACTAAAAAAATTTTGGCCCCTTCGGGGCCTTAAGGATGGTGTAGGGGTGTAGATATACACATTACCTAATACTCTAATGATGGATGGAAGGGCACTAAGAAATCCATAAATGCATGTAACAATGGTAGTAGAGCTAAAAACAAGCCATTACATTCGAAGTCCTAATATTAAGTGTGATATAATACCACGATAGATAATAGACAAATGGTAACCCATGTTACAATTTTTATTATGAAAATGCTTTTGCTCTTGTCAAGAACATAATAAATATGCAACCTAGTCAGAAAGCACATTTGTCAAGAACTCAAATACCAAATACCTTAGCGGTTGCATTCAAGACTCCCATGACATCATATCAAAATCCAGCATTTAAAAACTTGTTCAAGAAGCAGGGGATGTTTGTGGGCTCCAACATAGCATCTGGTGACAATCATTTGTTGACACCGTTCCCATAGCATCCAGCAGTCACTTTATGCACTTGTAACTAGGCAAGCTTGATTGTAAAAAAAGAAGAAACATCCCAAGTCTTCAAGGTCTCTGGGCGCATCAAATATAAAAATCCAACTTCAAAAAACCATGGACAAAAAAATGGGCCCATTTACTAACTCAATAAGGAAGCATTAGATGGTAACAACTTATAGCAGCACTCATCTATTCATGTGGTCATAACAATGGCATAACGATAGTCCTATGACACCCTTTACGTTGTGAAGTTTCCAACAATGCATGTCTTTAAAATAGATGTAACATTACATGGTGTGCATAACAACTTGGTTACTCTAAGTGAGAAATTATTTCCCAAGGCATGTTCTATTCTCCATATATGCTACCCGTAAGCTAAGCAGAACATATAAGCTAAATGTATAAAGTGACAGGCTTCCTATTTATCTATCTATCTATCTGTATAAGTTGAATCCATGTTTTAGACAAACATGGCATGGAAAATTACTTTTGAGCACCGTTACATCAATGTAGACACAGTAAAACAGATGTGTTTGAAAGCACATCTAATTATATATCTAACTACCTACCATGATGAACTGAAGCTTTCATCGATACGATGTGAAAATAAGCAGCAACTATCTAGCCATGCTTAAACGTGCTATCTTTGGATGTTCATAGACTATAATGCCACACTCCAAGCTGCCATACGTAGCATACATTTTCATAAAATTACTTCCAATCATAATATCTATGTGAAGGCCACGCTCCATGATCTGTACATTGCGATATGCTCTTAAATTGCAGGAAAATGTAATATTATCAGGTTTTATATGTTCTTCTTCCATCCTCTCAAAATAGTATAATGCCATTATGCCTTTAGCATATTGGGCAAGACCTGTAATGAACACATACAAAAGACCAAGTTTTTGTTCAGTAATCTGTGAAATACTTTGCATAATTCTTCCATTCTATCACCACTTTTCATACATGACAATGATTCTTCCATTCTATTACAGTTTTCATACATGTTAATAGGGAATTACCCTCCAGAGTTTCCTCTTTGCAAGTCCACATACTTCTACTGGACTACCAATAAACTTGTCATGTTCTACTTCTCATTCTTTCAAAATAACCACCAGAGTTTCCTGCTGCAGTCCACATACTTCTACAGACTACCAATGAACCTGTCGTGTTCTACTGCTCATGCTTTCAAAATAATGGAGAATGTGACTTTAGATGGTTTCATCCTATTGTCTTGCATCATTGCAAAATAATTCCATGCAATGGCTATGGCTTATGGAGCTCCCCTGCCAGATCCGCAATTTTGTTCCCCGAAAGGTGTAAGGTAGCCAGATGTCAAAAGTGTGCTTCTCCTATTGCAAGATATTTCTATTATTCAGGCCTACTCACGACCCTTTTTTTTCTCAGAGAAGCCGACCGATTAGGTAATTGTTTAGATTCTGTTGGTTTCCAAAGGTTTCTAGAGATAGCATGCTGCTTGCATACGAGTATTGATATATAAGGGAAAGAAAAATCATATGCTTTAGATAACAAGTTTGCTGAGGAACATTTTTACAAAACTTGGGATGCTTACTTACCATTTGAAGCCTCAAAGAGGAGAGAATTGGCGGATCGAGGAGATGAGCTCCACGCCACCTGAAGCCCTATGGCTACTCCAATGATTTGAAAATCCTTGCTCTCTTTCTCCAACTGCAACCTAGGCGCTGTCCATGATCTGGGGCCTTCTGAAGGGCCATCAACGCAAAACTCGGGAGGTTTTTGGCAAGGGTTTTCCGGAACAGACAAAACTCGAGAGGTTTTTGGCAAGGGTTTTCCGGAACGTCTGTTGCATAGCCTAATCCCTTTAAATTTTGCGAAAAGCAGAGTCTACATGTAAATAGTACAACGACGCTTTTTTTGGGTGGACATAACACTCCACCCAATAAAGGAAAAAGCAATAAGAAATTTCATGCAGAACACATGCCAAATCTGTTGTGGGCATGCAAGGAAGTACAATCATGACCATATGATTTACTTTTTGATAAAAAATCAACGGTCGAGAAAGAGTGCACTCTAGAAATACTATTTAGTACACTTGCAAGAATACAACCACCAAATCATAGGAAAACCATAAGAAAAAACGTATAAAAACTTAAAAACAACCCCCTGTTATTATGCTACATATTCAAGTTCTCCATCAATAGGATTATCATCTCTAATGCTTGCTTGACTCTTTTGATTAAATGAAGCAATGATTCCAGAATCAAAAGTGACGCGAGCTTTGTCAATGTCATCAATTCGTAAGTGTGCACCATACGCCCACATTGAATTATGGAATCTAGCCTGCACATTGGTAAAATATAAGTGACATTAGATGGTTAAGAAATGCAAAATATGTATTGACAACAACAAATAGGAACTTACCAATTTTTCAGACCCAAATGTAATGTTGAGGTCATCTTCTTGATTTTTTTCTCCATTTTTTTCAGCTTCTCTAAGCTTTTGCGACAACCACCAGTGGGGTGGACAATCGGGTAGAGACGCTAGTTCTTGAGGGTATTGTATGGCTCTCTTATTATGTCCTCGACGGTTCCTTGTAGCATATGCTTTCCTATCGCTATCCCTTTGTGTCTTATCAATTTTATACAACTCCACCCACCTTCTAAGACTATCTGTATTGTTCACAACAAACTTATTGATGCCCTCAAACATTTCGTCACTTAACCTTCGTTGTTTACCTAGGCCTTGCAAGACTTCACCATCCAACCAATCAGGAATCTCTTTCTTCCAAATTTTTGGTGCATTTGGATCTATTGACTTGGTGGCATCTGTCAAGAAGAATAATGTCTCTTGATTAAGATGTCCTTCTGCCATACACCCCCCGGGCCGTGCCATCTGGCGCACAAATCCTTTTAGTACCTTCATATATCTCTCTAAAAAGAACATCCATCTCGAAGGGTTTGGACCCACAAGCAATATTTCTCGCGACAGATGCACCAGCAAATGTACCTAATAATCACATTTGTTAGCTGCAATAGGTACACGAAATTTATGTAAAATAGTTACATTATACCTGAAGATCAAATAAACTGGTGGAAAATAGATCTTCTAGTTGGCATAATATCTCTGCAATCTCTATTTCCATAGCGGGAATATCGACAGCTACAATTTGCTTAGAAGAGACCCACCTGGAGAAGCTTGCGAGTCTATAAATGACCTTCCGGATGCGTGGTGTAAGGCAATTTTCCAAGGCACATGGGAGAATATGCTGTTATAAGGAGAAGGTCGAATTAGATGTCACCAACATATAGGTTTATAAGTTTGAAGATATTATAGGCAAATTATTAGTATTGGACCTCAACTATTTAGCCTCATGCTTCTTCAGTTTTTATATGTATACGTACCTGTAGAAACTTGTGCCAATCATGTGACTTTAGTCCTGTGAGATCTCCATATTTTGTAAATGCCCTTCTAAGGGAGGATCCATAACCGGTTGGAGTGCGCAAACTTTTGATAGCACATTTTACTTGTTTGAGTTCATCCTTTTTCAATACCCAAGGACCTCGAAGAAAGCGAGGAGCTCTATCCTCTTCTTCGATTGGCCACAACTCACTTTTGATGCCTTTATCCTTTAGATCATTCCTAGCTTTTAGAGTCTCCCAATCTCAAAGAAGATGGCGCCAAAGTGAATGGCTCACATTTTGAAAATGTGCATAGGATCTAAGAGGTGCAATTTTTAATTCAGACCAATATTCCAACTTGTAAAGTATAGATAGCATCTTCATGCCCGGCGGATGTTTACCCATGTTTGGGTCATGATCGTTCCATGTCTTCAACCAATCATGTGGGGTTCTTCTCACGGGCACATCAGATATATCACCACGACGGAGGGGATGGCCTAATGGTAGATACTTTTGATGGCCAGTGTATATCATCTTTGACAGGTGTCGTGATCTATAAGACGTTAAGTTTTGGCCACATGATGGACACCCACAAGATCCACTAGTTTGCAATCCTACAAAAGAATATACTCCAAATTGTTAACGTTGTAGCGAAGAAACTCATACAAAATATATAACGAACCCGAGCATCGTACCAGACGCAACTTTAAATCCAGGATAGTCATGAATTGTGAAGCATAGTATTCCATGAAAGGTGAAATTGTGTGGCTGCCTCGAAATGTCATACATGTGTATGCCTTTCCATAAAAGATCCAATTCCTCGACAAGTGGTTCTAAGTATACGTTCATATCTTTGACTTGGTATTTGCCTACAAAATATCGTTGCATTAAATTAGGAAGCCACAATCTACATAAAATGCATGGTTATGTAAAGGTATGTACCTGGAACTATAAGCGTTAACATTAAGTGGCCCACCTTAGTTGCCATCCAAGGTGGTATGTTATAATTTATAACAACAATGGGCCACACACTATGTGTAGAGGACATCGTGCCAAATGGACATATTCCATCCATGCCCAAAGCAAGGCGAGCATTCCTTGGTTCATCCTTAAAATGTGGCCATTTGTCTTCTATATGTTTCAAAGCCTCACCATCGGTTGGGTACCTCAAAATTCCATCGTTGCTTCGGTGTTTTGCATGGAAGTCCATGAATGACGCTAGGGAAGGACATTTAAACATGATTTGTAATCGAGGAATGATTGGCATGTGCCGCAAAACTTTCCTTGGAACTTTGGACCTTGCTTTTTCATCATACCGCGATTCATTGCACTTAGGACATCTACTCATGTCGCTATATTCATTGCGCATTTATGCATGCATGAATACAATTGTATTCTAAACCTAGTTCTTGCAAGAGTTGTTTGACGTCTCTTCGTGATTTTGGGAGACAATGATCACTTGGAAGTATATACTCACCTAGCAAACTATCAAACAAAGTTAAAGTATAAGTAAGAAAGAAAGAAGAACAAAGAACAAAACATAATAGAAACTTCTATTATTTTAAATCTCAAATCACGCACCCAAGAAGTTCATCCACACTATTGTTACTCCAACTTGATTTGTGTTGTAAGTTGAGGATGAGAATGCACGCAGCAAGACGTGATATCTTTGAATTTGGATATAGTGGTTTTCTAATTTCTCTCTCAAGAAGTGTAATTGGTCTCTCTTCTTCATCATTGACATTTACATCGCTAGTGGTTGGGAAGTAATTTTGAATAGCTTCCATCAAACCACTCTCTGCATGAAAACCACTTTGGGTAGACGAGACATCATCATCTGATGACTGCAAAGAACATATTTTGTTTGTAAATGAATGAAAATAAAGGAAAGACAATTTGAAGAATGGATTGCAAAGAAGAAGCCACAACCAATCCAACAATACATGTTTAAACACATTCGCATTAATTTCAATCAAACATTCATCATTCCCAATGTTATACTACAACATCAAACATTCGTCATTCCCAATGTTATGGAAAAACATCAAACATTCATCATTCCCAATGTTATGGAAAAACACATAGGTCTTGTCATGATTCAACAATGATTGGACCCTAATATTTCATGGTTATCTATTTATGTGGCCTTTCCTCCCATAGGGTACAACAATAGGTTCACCGTTTTTTTGGCGTCGTACCCGCCTAGGGATATCTCTTTTGAAAGGATAATTTACAAACAACTCATCCCCCGGATGGAGGCTTTGTATGGCACAGACCCTCACATATGGTCCAACATATCCACTCATGTACCATGGATCGTGTTCTGTAGTCTCTTCAAACTCAGCATTTGTTAATTCAGGGCGGCCGCGAGAGCTATTTATAAGTGCCGCAATATTGCCGTGAACTCCTGGCCGACCATCGATATAAATAAGTGCACCCCGTGAAGTGTCTTCTCCACGATCTCTCTGCTCGATCCAAGATGCCGCATTCAATGTCATAGCATAAGTAGACATACTAGGCATAAATAAAGTTGTTGAATTTAGGTTGGTTCATCACACATTCTGAGCTCAGAGCAATACATCAACTTGTGCATATAATGTACGGTGAGAGTTATAGGCTATTGATCACAAGGTTTAAAGTTACCTAGGCCTAATGTATAGCCCAGGGCAAACGTTACACCATTGAACCTTTAAAGACATTTAAAGATATGGTCTTTGTTTCATAAGGTTAATGGTTGTATAGATATATCCCATATTAAACATGTATTCGGCCCAATATCGTGGAGGGAAACTCCATATGAATAGGAGCTCGGTTAGGCGGCCGATTCCAGTGCCATAACCGCCGAATCAGAGCCTATAAGAGATTGCATAGGCCGGCTTATTGATTGAGCTGGTCTGGGGATTTAACTAAGGAGGAATCTCTGATTGAATTGTTGCTCGAAGGTTGTTTCGTGAACGGGTCAAATATGCTACAGTAAATAAGTCAATCTCTTTTCTACAGTGTTTATTTGCTACAGTATTCCTAAGGTTCTCATTACCATCCTAAGGTTCTAATTGACATATTTAAAGAATAGCATATGGAATGATTATGATTTGATCATTGTTTTTGAGTTAAGATCATTGTCTTGGTGGTCTTCATAAATTCATCAAGCAATAGTAGGAAATAGATTGAAGTGCATTGTCTATTTCTAACATTGGTATCAGAGCAAGTACCAGGTTCTAAACACATTAAAGGAAGTTGTACATCATGTCAAGCCATTTTGGAGCCAGTTTACTTAGCACTGTAGAGGTTTATAAGGGAGGACCTGGTTTCCAGGTATAACAAGATGCAGTCAAGCACATCCTGGAAGTGGAAGACCTCTGGGATCTTGTAGATCCAGATGGTGTCACTAATGTTGACTTCAATACTCTCACAAGGTCAGTATCTGAAGGTTTAGTTAATATGAGACAAAATGCAGGTGCAGTGCCACCAAATGCAGAAGGTGTGGCAGGGAGCAGTCTTGTAAGGACTGGGAGGTCTTTGTATTCAAGAATCAAAGAAGCTCAGAGGATCATTACATGCAAGGTAAGCCCTACTATTAGGCTTAAACTTAGAAACATGAATCCAAGGTAAATGTGGTCTTACCTCTTGAAACATTTTGAGGAAAAAACTTCCTCTCAAATTGATCTGTTAGAAACAGAGTTAGGAAACTTAAAACTAAAGGAAGAGGGAGATGTCTCAGATTTCTTCAACACCTTTGACAATATTGTTCTTTGATTTGGTGGGGCGAGGGGTAAACATCTCTGAAAGAAGTCAAGTCCTACAAATCTCTAGGGCAGTAAGTGACAATGAAGAAACATGAGTAAGACGAGGGAAAAAGCTGAGAACACTTTGAGAACAAAATATGAGCAGAAGAAAATTATGAGAGAAGGGGAGGAACCCTCTGAAATATTCTTTGCTGGCAGAAAGAATCAAATTACTTGCTACAATTGCAATGAGCCTGGCCATTTTAAAAATGAGTGCCCCAAAAATAAAAAAGACTTCAATTGTTATACTTGTGGTGGTAAAGGACATGTTGCAGCAAAATGTCCAACTCCAAAGGACTATGGCAGAGGAAAGAATAAAGGATTCACAAGTAGAGGAGGAAAATCAAGCTCATGGAGGGGTCGAGGTAAGAAACCAGCTGGCACCTTTGTGGCCAAGGAGCAAGAAGAAAAGGAAAAGTCTGATGATGATGAAGATGATGAGGTAAGATGTGCATTTACTGTTGTTGAGAAAAATCAGCATGCTAATAAATCTGAAACTCTTGTAGTTGATAGTGGAGCTGAAAGATCAGTAGTCCAATCCATCGACCGCTAAAAAAATGTTTCAAAATCACATTCTAGAAGAATACAAGTTGGAAATGGAGATGTACAAGAAATAGAAGGAAGAGGACTTCTGCAACTCATAGATCTTGATGGGAACATAGTAGATGTTGAAAATGTTTTGTGTGTTCCCACAATTATAAAAATCTGATTTACGTAAGCCGCTTAGTGGATTTAGGCTACAAAGTCAATTTTGACTCAAAAGGTTGTAACATCTATCTTGACAATATATTGAAGTTTCATGCAAACCGTGTTGGCAATTTGTTTCAAATGGAAGCTATTGGTCATGATAGTATAAACATCATAAATGTTCCAGAATTTGAACTTTGGCATGACAGGTTGTCTCATACACATTGCAACAATTTGAAGTAAGCCAAAAAGGGTTGGCTCAAGTGCAAAGATATTAAATCTGAAAATTTCAAGTGTGAGGGATGTATTCTTGGGAAAACAAACAGGCTGCCATTCAAACACTCTAAAACAAGAGCAAGTGATGTTCTTGAACTTGTACATACTGATCTATGTGGGCCATTGAATGTGAGAGGAAGAACAAATAAAAGATACTTCATATCTTTTATTGATGATTTCAGCAGAAAATGCAAAGTCTATTGCTTAGAAAGGAAGTCTCAGGCATTAAATGCTTTTAAGCAATATGTCACTGAAATGGAAAGAGAATCAGGAAGAAAATTGAAGTGCATCAGATCTGACAGAGGAGGAGAATATTTGTCAGCCAAATTTAGACTATTTTGCATTGCTCATGGCATTAAAAGGCAACTAACCTGCAGGTACACACCTCAACAAAATGGAGTAGCTGAAAGGAAGAACAGGACCATTATGGATGCTGTGAGATCTATGATCAAGAAGAGTGGCCTGCCAAACTATTTGTGGGGGAAGAGGCCTCAAGACAAAGAATTATGATTCAAAATAAACTTCCTTCATCGAGCATTAAAGGTAATGTACCTGATCTCTTATGGTCTAATAGTAATGATGGCATGAACTATGATATGTTTAAAACATATGGCTGCATAGCTTATGCTCATGTCCCTAAAGAATTAAGGAAGAAGTTAGATGATAAAGCAAATATTGGATTTCTCGTGGGCTATGATGAGGAGTCAAAGGGCTACAGAATATATGTGCCAGAAAAGAAGAGCATAATTGTCAGTAGGGATGTAATATTCAATGAACAAGTGGTGTATAAGGATAGATATAAAAAGGGGACTGTCTTGAATGACAAGGTTAAAGTTGCTAAAAAAGATCAGCAGAATGTTGACATAGATTCAGACCAAGAGGATGAGGATTCAATAGCAGGAACACATGCAAACAATGAGGTCAGGGAGCCAACAAATATTGAAGATCAACACACACCACCAAGTACAGTAGTCAAAAGGAAAACACAGGCAGAAAGACTTTTGGAAGGCTTACCAGAAAACATAGAGGAATATGGAAGAAATAATTTGGGCAGGAGCAGGAGAATTGAAAAGCAACATGTGGAACATGAACAAATAATGGCCATTCTTGAAAATATTACAATTCCCCAGTCTTATGAAGAGGCAATGGAATGTGCAGATAAAGAGCAATGGCACAACGCCATGAATGATGAGCTGGAGTCATTTCAGAAAACACAAACGTATGAGATAGTAGATTATCCAATAAAGGAAAATGTTATAGGATGCAAATGGCTTTTCAAAATAAAGGAAAATGCAGATGGGAGCAGGAAGTACAAGGCAAGGCTTGTGGCAAAAGGATATACACAAAGACACGGACTAGATTTTGATGAAACATACTCCCCTATTGTGAAATTGACTAGTATTAGAACATTGCTTGCTGTTGCAAACGCTCAAGACCTTGAACTACATCACATGGATGTTAAAACTGCTTTCCTAAATGCCAAATTGGAGGAAAAAGTATTCATGCAACAAGCACCAAGGTTATGAGCAACAAGGAAATAAAGTTTGAGACTCAACAGGGTAATCAGACGGTTTGAAACAATCTCCTAGGAGTGGTACACATGTATGGACAATTTTCTTAAGGAACAAGGATTTGAAAAATTTCAAAATGATGGCAATCTTTATAGGTATAAGCAAGCAAGTAATTTTTGCATCATAGCTTTATATGTCGATGATTGCATTATGGCAGCTAATCATATAAGTGCACTGAATCATTGCAAAGAGATTTTAAGTTCAAGATTTGAGATGTCAGACTTAGGGGAGCTAAGACATTTTCTGGGTATTGAAGTATGTAGAAACAGAGATCAAAAGATTCTGAAATTGCAGCAATGCAAGCACATAGAAAATATGCTCAAAAGGTTTAACCTTGTTGATGCACATCCAAAGAAAAAAACTCCCCGTGGTTCCAGGGCAATGATCCACGTAAGATAAGCCACTCACTGAAAAGGATGTAAAAGAAATGGAAAATGTTCCATATAGATCATTAATTGGGTGTTTGTTATACCTGGCAAACAACACAAGACAAGACATTTCTTATATTGTAAATATCTTGAGCAGAAGGTGTCATAATCCAACCAAAGATCACTGGACTGCAGGCAAAAGAGTTCTAAAATACCTTAAGGGGACCAAATCACATGGAATATCATTCAATTCTGAAAATCTACAGCTATGTGCATACAGTGATGCAGATTGGGGAGGGGATCTGTCAAACAGGAAGTCCACTTCAGGATTTGTTGTATTCTTAGGTGGTGGTGCTATAACTTGGAAAAGCAAAAAGCAAAATGTTATTGCCATGTCCTCGCCAGGTTGAGTATACAAAGCCTCATCCTTAGTTGCTAAAGAGATATGTGGCTAAGAAGATTACCGGATGAATTGGAGTACAAACAAACAAGTCCAACTCGATTTTTACCGATATTCAAAGTCGCATTGCTATTGTGAAAAATCCGCGGCATCATGACGTAACCAAGCACATTGAACCGAACATACACTTTATTTGTGACTTGGCTTGCAAACAGTACATTGAAATGGTATATGTGAATACTGCCAAACAGGTTGCAGATATCTTCACAAAGGCACTCACTGAAGTTAAATTCAAACAGTTCAAATTAGACATGCAGGTCACAGAATAGTGTGATGAAGGAGGAATGTTGAATTTAGGTTGGTTCATCACACATTCTGAGCTCAGAGCAATACATCAACTTGTGCATATAATGTACAAGAGAGTTATAGGCTATTGATCACAAAGTGTTAAAGTTACCTAGCCCTAATGTATAGCCAGTGGCAAACGTTACACCATTGAACCTTTAAAGACATTTAAAGATATGGTCTTTGTTTCATAAGGTTAATGGTTGTATAGATATATCCCATATTAAACATGTATTCGGCCCAATATCGTGGAGGGAAACTCCATATGAATAGGAGCTTGGTTAGGCGGCCGATTCCAAAGGCCATAAATCGCTTTAATCAGAGCCTATAAGAGATTGCATAGGCCGGCTTATTGATTGAGCTGGTCCGGGGATTTAACTAAGGAGGAATCTCGATTGAATTGTTGCTCAAGGTTGTTTCGCGTGAACGGGTCAAATATGCTACAAAGAAATAAGTCAATCTCTTTTCTACGTTGTTTATTTGCTACAAGATTCCTAAGGTTCTCATTACCATCCTAAGGTTCTAATTGACATATTTAAAGAATAGCATATGGAATGATTATGATTTGATCATTGTTTTTGAGTTAAGATCATTGTCTTGGTGGTATTCATAAATTCATCAAGCAATAGTAGGAAATAGATTGAAGTGCATTGTCTATTTCTAACATTGGTATCAGAGCAAGTACCAGGTTCTAAACACATTAAAGGAAGTTGTACATCATGTCAAGCCATTTTGGAGCCAGTTTACTTAGCAATCAGAGAGGTTTATAAGGGAGGACCTGGTTTCCGTGTATGGAAAGATGCGCCAAGCACATCCTCGAAGTGGAAGACCCGGGATCTTGTAGATCCAGATGGTGTCACTAATGTTGACTTCAATACTCTCACAAGGTCAAGATCGGGAAGGTTCGCTTAATATGAGACAAAATGTGTGCAAAGGCCACCAAATGCGAAGGTGTGGGTGGAGCAGTCTTGTAAGGACTGGGAGGTCTTTGTATTCAAGAATCAAAGAAGCTCAGAGGATCATTACATGCAAGGTAAGCCCTACTATCAGGCTTAAACTTAGAAACATGAATCCAAGGCAAATGTGGTCTTACCTCTTGAAACATTTTGAGGAAAAAACTTCCTCTCAAATTGATCCGTTAGGAAAACAGAGAGTTAAGAAACTTAAAACTAAAGGAAGAGGGAGATGTCTCAGATTTCTTCAACACCTTTGACAATATTGTTGCCGATTTGGTCAAGGTGGGGTAAACATCTCTGAAAGAAGTCAAGTCCTACAAATCTCTAGGGCAGTAAGTGACAATGAAGAAACATGAGTAAGACGAGGGAAGAAGCTGAGAACACTTTGAGAACAGAATATGAGCAGAAGAAAATTATGAGAGAAGGGGAGGAACCTCCCAAATATTCTTTTGTCGGGCAGTAAAGAATCAAATTACTTGCTACAATTGCAATGAGCCCCGCCATTTTAAAAATGAGTGCCCCAAAAATAAAAAAGACTTCAATTGTTATACTTGTGGTGGTAAAGGACATGTTGTAAGCAAAATGTCCAACCCAAAGGACTATGGCAGAGGAAAGAATAAAGGATTCACAAGTAGAGGAGGAGGAAAATCAAGCTCGTGGAGGGGTCGAGGTAAGAAACCACCGGCACCTTTGTGGCCAAGGAGCAAGAAGAAAAGGAAAAGTCCGATGATGATGAAGATGATGAGGTAAGATGTGCATTTATCATGTTGTTGAGAAAAATCAGCATGCTAATAAATCAAACTCTTGTAGTTGATAGTGGAGCTGAAAGATCAAGTAGTCCAATCCATCGACCGCTAAAAAATGTTTCAAAATCACATTCTAGAAGAATACAAGTTGGAAATGGAGATGTACAAGAAATAGAAGGAAGAGGACTTCAAAGCTCATAGATCTTGATGGGAACATAGTAGATGTTGAAAATGTTTTGTGTGTTCCCACAATTATAAAAATCTGATTTTGAAGCCGCTTAGTGGATTTAGGCTACAAAGTCAATTTTGACTCAAAAGGTTGTAACATCTATCTTGACAATATATTGAAGTTTCATGCAAACCGTGGTTGGCAATTTGTTTCAAATGGAAGCTATTGGTCATGATAGTATAAACATCATAAATGTTCCAGAATTTAAACTTTGGCATGACAGGTTGGCTCATACACATTGCAACAATTTGAAGTACTTAGCCAAAAAGGGTTGGCTCAAGTGCAAAGATATTAAATCTGAAAATTTCAAGTGTGAGGGATGTATTCTTGGGGAAAACAAACAGTCTGCCATTCAAACACTCTAAAAACAAGAGCAAGTGATGTTCTTGAACTTGTACATACTGATCTATGTGGGCCATTGAATGTGAGAGGAAGAACAAATAAAAGATACTTCATATCTTTTATTGATGATTTCAGCAGAAAATGCAAAGTCTATTGCTTAGAAAGGAAGTCTCAGGCATTAAATGCTTTTAAGCAATATGTCACTGAAATGGAAAGAGAATCAGGAAGAAAATTGAAGTGCATCAGATCTGACAGAGGAGGAGAATATTTGTCAGCCAAATTTAGACTATTTTGCATTGCTCATGGCATTAAAAGGCAACTAACCCGGCAGTACACACCTCAACAAAATGGAGTAGCCGAAAGGAAGAACAGACCATTATGGATGCCGTGGAGATCTATGATCAAGAAGAGTGGCCCGCCAAACTATTTGTGGGAAGAGGCCTTGAAGACAAAGAATTATGATTCAAAATAAACTTCCTTCATCGAAAGCATTAAAGGTAACTAGAATCGGCAGCTGCCAAGTTGCCGGGCGTAATCTGAGAACTTATAAATGTTGGGAACTTGTTGTGAATGTAGCAAATCATTTGCTAAGTTAAAAAGGACTCGAGAGAAATGACATGCAAAGATATGATGATTGTAAACAATTAATGACTTTCACCATGCACTTATAAGATTTGTTTTTTGGTACTAAACACTGTCCCATAGGAAAAATGGACTATCCCACCTATAGGTCATGATAATATGCATCTCCAATGCATGGATTATTCTAGCCTTCGAGGACATAACATATTTGAGGAATCTATATGGTTTGGTGATTGATTTGCTAAAATATTGGGTTGCCTTTCACTTTGAACATCAAAAGTAATCATGGTTGTCCATGGTACTACATGACCATGTAACATCTTATTCTCGAGTAAGTATAGACCAAAAATGAAAGCCATGTGGACCATGAAGGTAGATGCATTAGAAAATGTTCCAGAATATGATACAAAGAAAATTGATTTTACACTCTTTTTCATTTGCAATTGAATAAGGCACGTGGCAAATTTCACACATATCAAAGACATTTGATGGTTGTGGAAGGAAAGAAAATCAACTTTTATTGTTATGCTACAACAAAAGATCTATAATCTTTATAACTTCATCACGTAATACCAAATCATGTGACTTCAAATCTCTATGCACAATCCCTCATTCATGCTAAGACAGTAGATATAAGTAGTTTTCACCAGCCAAGCCATCCTTTAGAAGTAACTCTTTCCTTTCTATGCTCTTAATTTTTCTTTGGTAGTTACCTCATCATCAACCAAGAGTTCAACGCCCTGTTAGGTCCATTGCTAGCCTTGTACTTGGAGCAGTGTATATAACATCATATGCAAGTAAACTCGTCTACTTTGTAGAATAAAAATATTTTGTGATTTCAGTTTTAATGCCATAATTCATGACACCTGACAAAAGATTTTATAGTCCTTGAGATTGATCTCTAACATCAAAAGTCGTGGATAGGTGACCCAAAGGAATCTCAAAATACCGCAAGTTTTGTATTTCATCTGCCTTTGGGGTATCCATTTTAAAGCTTATATGCACAACATGTATTTCCAACTCCTTCATTCAAGGGACGTGACATTGTTGAATGCTATAACCATACAGCAGATATATATTAAATAGACTTAAATATGCCAAAGACTCAAATATGCCTTATGAAAGCATTGGCTCAAGAAGGTATTTTGCACGTAGCCATAAGTTATATCCCCGCTAGATAGGTAACATAAACATTTTCAAGGCTCACAATGTTTGAGCCAACAACAAACGAATCGAAATGAAAACCATACACATGTTTTAGATGAGCATTTAAATTGCACCTATTTTTTCCCCTTCTAATGGTGAAGGTATTTCCTAGAATACCTAAAGACCAAGGCACTATGCTACTTCAAGGAGACATAATTGATTGCAGAGGTCATACATTTCTACATGTAATCTTTTAGAGGGCAACCGGTCATAATCTGCAGGCATGCTTAGTTGCAATATGAGTGCTTCCACCTTGAATTAGCATGATCAAACCTAAATAATCCACCTTAACGTTTAAGGAAACCGCCATAAAGAATAGAAGAAATTCTAACTTTCAGCCAAGAAAGCACTGGCTTAGCAAGGTATTTCTCAAGTAAGTAGACATAACTTATATCTTATGTAGATGCAAAGGAGATAACAATGGAAAAGAAAGGAATAGAATGACTACCTAGCAACTGCAAGCACCGAAACTTGGCAGATGTATATTTTTCTACATTATCTTACAATTGCCTCCACAGCTTTTTCAGTAATGCCAAATTCATTATACAAATTACACTGTCGCTGCCACAATCCGCTTCTTCAACCGCTTCCGCCAATGGTCAATCATGTAAAAGACGCGTTGTTTCTATTCACACAGCTTTCATCGAAAGCAAAACTTAAAATGTGCAGATACATTCATTGCTTCTATTTTTAATATGCCTTCTAAAGTAGCCGGGTGCTTCTTTCTTTGCAGATATAGAGATAATACATGTGTGCGTAACAAAAAGTACCTTCCAAAGTAATCAACAATGCTTTGGAAACAGATCTCTTTGTCACCGTAGCAAATCAAAATTCTTACAATGGTAGAAACGGATGCCTCCTATACAAAGCAAGTCACAAATTGATGTTTCTAATTTCTCCAAGAGAGACCTACACTTCCTAATAACTGCTCAAGATTGTCGGGTCAAGCTCCACGTAACCACCATTGCATCCGGCTCAAGGCATGTATTCCTTGGTGTTCACAGAGGAAGTTAGGCCACGAATGAAGCGATGCCAAAGAGCATCATATGATGCTCTTCCAGCCATAGATAGCTTCAAGAGACCCGCAAGAATGGTCACAAAGATTTTTTTCAAGCCCATTACAAAGCTCCGCCATAGCCGCTAAGAACATGAGGAAAATTTGACGATGACCTAAACTAAGAGTGAACTAAACTTACAGACAAACTTCAGCCTTGGATCAATCGCCCTAGAAGGTGCTGCTCGAGGAGGAGCCAGCCAGAAAAGGTGCTACCGCAAAACCCTAGCAAAAAAAAATCCAAACTCGTTGCATGTTATCTTAAAGAATCGACGTGGCATCATCTCCTCCATTGATTTCATCAAATCTGGGCCGTCCAAATTAGGGCTGGGTCCAACACTTACACAATAACATTATAATACTAGTTAAGGTGCCCAGCGTTGCTGGGCATAGGTTGGAATTTGTAATGCTGGGGATCTATAAATGATAAGGCTGCATTGTAAACTTACACTACCTAGCAATGTTGGGGAGAGGCTGAAAACCTATAAATAATAAGGTAGTTTAATAATATTCAAAATATTTTAAACCACTATTAATCTAATGCTTAATTTTAAGCTCAATAGTAGACGTGTGCCCGATGTTGCGGTGCATTAGTAGGTACATGTTTATATGGAGTTGATACCATGTAAATCCTATAGAATTTTTGACTAATTGGCCATGTCTCTCCATGCAATCTCTGTGTGTGTATGTTCCAACATGAAACATAATTTTGTTATTACATTATGTGTGTGTGTGTGTGTACATGTTTTGTGTTCTGCTTTTTTAAAGAGGAAGGAAGAGACTTTTAACATATGCTTGGCATTGTTATTACATTCTGTGTGTGTGCGTGTGTGTACATGTTTTGTGTTTTGCTTTTTTAAAGAGGAAGGAGGAGACTTTTAACATATGCTTGGCAATGCATAAATATATAGGGGGTGTGCGTGTATGGATGTGTATCTATATGGATAGGAGTGTGTGTTCATTGCCAATAGAAGTGGCAATTCCATCAAATGCATAATCATAAAATGCATATAATCCACATTGATAGAATGGTCATTGTGGTCTAAACAAAGATCTGTTCTATAAGACTCTTTAAAGATTAAAAAATCCATCATGGTAAATACATTTGTGAATGCCATTTTAGCTTTTAAGAAAAAATGTTATTTTATCTATAGGCGTAATGCCCTTTGTTATCTATTCAATGTAGAACTTCAATTCTTTTTTATTCTATTTAAGAAGATGGGTTGTTACAAATGCATTTAAGCTTGTATATTTCGTAGCTTTATGCTACTTTGAGACTTCAAATGGTTCCAAAACAAAAAAACTTGTTTGTACTTTTACCAGGAATGCCAACAATAATCTTTTGAGATGTCAAATGACATTGACATCATCAAGTCACCACAATTATTTGTCGTGGATCAGATCGCGGAACATTACATGTAGTCAACTTTTCAAATATCGATTCATGTTGACTTACTAAGATATAAAGGTTTCTTTACCTCCATTTATGCTGGTAACTACATTTATGCTAGTTTATATAATACTCAAAATGCAAATAATGGTCACCACATTTATCAATGCGATAAGCATCATCCACTACAAGGGATCGCCGACGCCCAACGACGCCGAAAGGTTGCCGATGAACGACGGATCGCCGTTGTTGATCGACCACATCGCTGCTCAACGACGCATAACGCTGCTTCGACACGCCGCTCAACGACGGCCATCGTGGCCGACGCGGTCGGATTTGCCTCGCTGCGGGTATGGGTATTGCCGCTGCCGGGCAGTTCGCTGGTCAAACACGCCGGGCTTAAACGCCGCTCAACGACGCTTCACAAAGTGACGCCGCTACCGGGCCATGCGCGGAAATGGGCAGCTGTTGCCGGGCAAGGCGGTCAAGACGCTGCCAAATAAGCGCCGCCGCTGAACGACGTTGCACAACGCCGACGCGGTCACGCCCGCCTCAAGGCGGGCATGGTGCCGGTGCCAAGCCGGCCCGCCTGCGTCAAGACATCGCCAGCTTTAAACGCCGCTAAACGACGGACACGCAGGATTTTTTTTTTTTTTGCCAAATAAAAACCCTAACCCTAACCCTAACCCTACATCCACGCGTTATAAGTGGATCCATCAAGAGTCATTTGTTATTCTTATTTTTGAGTGTTCTTCCCTATCTTGCTATAATGGTCCCAAGTAGCTTGAAGACCACCTTCAAGGCTGACATATGTTCCTTCTAGCAAGAATCCTCCTCCTCCAAGGGAAGACAACTCCAAAGAACCCCCCGCTTCTCCCCGGCCGAGAACCCTCCCTTCACCATCGTGGCAAAGATGAGTGAAAAGGAGCTTCGATTGCACTAACATCCGGGCGCTCCATGGGGAACGATCGGTAGAATGGCTCACCGAGCCAAACAAAGAGAAAACAACATTAATGGTGCGTATAATGATGCAAATGGTTGCATCAAACCGCCACGCCCCTCGTGGATGGACATAAGTAATGTATAAGCGTTTTTTTTATGAATGGAAACAATAAGTTTTTTTTATCTATTTGTGTTGTCGCGTTGTATAAGCTTATTTTATGAATGGGAACAATCAAGATTTTTATTTATTTGTGTTATTTGTATTGTATGTTGTTTCGCTATGTTAAACAATCACGCTTGGTCGCTTAACGACGTTATGATCATTTGACGCCGTTAAACGACGCTATGATCATCCGACGTGGCATATGAGGGGGCATCGACGGCGCAAGCTCGATGTGGCATGCCTAGGTGTCGACGACGCGTCAGCTTGGCGCCGTTAAACGACGCCACACGACGCCGATAAACGACGCCAAATATGGCGGAACCCACCACCGGGTTATTTACTTGTTATTTTCACTCGCTTGTTTCGGATTTTTTTGCGCCGTGGGTCTTCATAAGGTAAGATCTCCGCTTTTAATCTTTTGTGTTAGAGTTAAACACCTCCAAATGCTAATAGATTAGAAGATTGAATCTTGAAAGTATGTTAAAAACTTGAGGGATGCATGATCAAGGTAATCGGTCTGTTCCATCCCGAATGGAGAAGACTAGATGTATCGGGTTTATGCACCTCGTAACGTAAGTTTCAATCTTCATAGATTACAAAAGATTTGAAAGGTTGCGTGAATATAAGGTAATCGGGTCCAACTCCATTTCAAATGGAGAGGACTAGATGTATCCAAGTCAGTGCACCCTTCAATCAAATGCTTTCTAAATATCATAAACGTTGTATGAATCAATCTTAAGAATAAACATTTGATAAAATCATGAAAAAAACATGGATATTTATATTTATTATATTATTACATGGTTTTTATTAATATTTTTATTGTTTACTAGAAAAACAACATGGACGAACGCCGAAGGAATTTGAATGTAAAGTGAGATGTAAAGCTTTGAGAAAGTTACATGGCGACTTCATGCGCAAGAATGTTACCCCAACAATTGCCACAAATAGTCCAATTAGACCCAAAGTGGACCTAGTCTTCCTAGAGGTCGGGTGGTGTGCATGAAATGAATGTCACCATGTATGTACCATAAACATGTTTCAATGATTAGTTAACTTTATATCTTGATGTTACTTTTTTTTTTTTTTTGCGCTTGTACTTGACAAGAGCGGTTATATTGCAATTGTTCGATGTGCAAAGGACAAATAAAATGGATGAGAAAGACCGCCCCCCACCATGTTGAGAAATATGGTGAATGCCCGACAAATCCAAAGGTTTCCTGGACACACATGGGGGGTATTCCAACGAGGTATAATACACCTATCTTATGAACTCGAATCAACTACTCTCATGTACTTGAATCGATGTCTTAACTTAGTTTGCTTGTATTTTGTTAGGAAGAAATTGAGAATGAAGTGAGCTCAAGCAAAAAGATATAGATTTTGGGGTTATGTTGTCATTGGAAGTAGATGATGTTGATACTATGAATGCGCTCATAGAAAACCCTACAAAAGAAAGCCATCAACTTCCTCAAAGAGTATCCCATTACGTGATAGAACTCGTCGTGCAATGGCCGCTGCCAAGATTGGAGGGAATGACAATGTTCATCAAAATTGGAATGTACTAGATCATGTCGAAGAAAATAATCTTCCACCTTCACTAGTCCATTTGGTCCAGCCCCTTTACGTGATAAAGATCGTGAAGAAATTCAATGCATGGCCTAGAGGCAAGCCAATTATTTATGGGGAGAAATTTACATATTGGGGTAGGCAAGACATGATTAAAAATAGTCGGGTCCCCTGGTCCGGCCTCGGGATTATATATTATGACTAGTGTGAAAGTCAAAGATGGTAACGATCGCTCCTTTAATGCCATATGTAGGTCCCGAATATAACTCATTAATTTGGCATAAATTGAGTAAGCATCAGAGCGCATGCTCATCTATGGCCTAAATTCAAATGCACCTAACAATATCCAAGCCCCTGACTCACGCAAGCTTCACATATATTGATGGTTGTCCTCGCTTGCATGGAAACCTTGTCGCTTTTATTAATAGCTCTATCGAATCCTCGAAGCTACCAATTGTGAATTTGTCGAGGCAAACAAAGACCAAGAAGATTTTTTTTAGCCGAAAAATTGACTTCGGAGATATATCATGGTTTATGCTATAAAAACTTTGTGTATTGGTGATGAATTGTTCATTGAATATGAATACTAGAGACCAATACCGGAGGTCCTTTGATGATGTACTCAAATTACTCATATAATTTTTGTCGAATGCACCATTTTTTTTCTTCTTCTTCTTCAATTCTTCTTCTTCTTCTCTTGGAATGAGATTGCACATATTGAAGATAAATGTGTATTATATCTTCAATATATGCTTTGATTATGACATAAAAATTTTATATTTCGCTCATATTAAATGCTTAAAATTTAACAAACACGGGCTCTCAATGTATGTATCAATCACGCATATATTTCGCTTAATCCGATGTGCGTGGTAGGCAAGTGGATATAAGACCACATCCAAGCCGCATCGAATTGGCGACATCAAAAGTCATCAATGATAGCGTAATTAGAATACATTGAGCAAAGATGGTACAAACATGGGCACAACGCACAATGAAGAGTACAATGATGAAGATGAACAGAATACGATGATGAAGATGATGACAATGCCCCTATGGACGACTTCATGGAAGTTGAGGAACCCATAGCCCACATGTTAGATGCATTTGGCCCAATCTTCGACAAACCACCTAGATGATTTATATAAATACTCCTAACGATGGTCATGAAGATCACGCTTTATTGAGGAGGCGATAAAGCATTATATCCAGGTGCAAGCATATCTAGATTGACGACATCTTTATTGATATTAAACCTTCAAACCAAATTCAAATGGAGCAATGCCGTTGTTGTTACGCTTTGTTAGAGTAAGTACAATTGCAATCACTTGACTTATTGAATTTGTAGTTGAATGTATACGTAAAGGTCTGTTTTTATACGTGTTATTGCAAGAGAAAATACTCCCACAAGGGAACACTATGCCCAAAAGTCGACCGAAATAAAAATATATTGGCAAGCCTATTGGTTTAGGGCTACCATAAGATTCACGCTTGTCCAAATGATTGCATGGTATATTATCCTGGATGACATCTACAAGAACACGTAAACATGCCCTAAATGTGGTGCCTCTAGGTACAATGCAGATGCCAAGGGAAAGACCGTCCCGATGAAGGTGGTTCGCTATTTTCCATTGATCCCTCGTGATAAGGCTATTGTTTCGATGTGAATCTCTAGCTTCGCCATGGGTTGGTGTGCCGCCACGCGCCGAGTGACAATGTAATCCGCGTGGTTAGTGACCGCAAGCAATGGAAGCATATTGATGAAACATGGCCGGAATTTGGAAGAGAGCCACTAAATCTCGATTAGGGTTGGCAACGGATGGTGTTAATCCTTATGGACGCCAATCACCGTGGGTCAACTTGGCCAAGAGTGTTGATCAACTATAATTTACCACCGGGTTACTCATGAAGACTAGCCATTTAATGGTAGTACTATTAGTTCCGTGGACCTAAGAAGCCGGAAAAGTCTAGATCCATATCTCAAAAATAGTTATTGATGAGCTTTTGACATTGTGGAGTGAAGGTATTGAAGTTTATTTATGTCTCAAGAGAACTTCGTGGCCGAATCTAAGATTTACCTTGAGAGCAATCTTAATGTGGACAACGAGCGCATTGGCCTGGTTTGTATGAACTCTCCTCGACTCCAAGTGTCCGGATATGCTGCATGTCACTTGTGTGGGTTTGAACAGCTTGAACTCTCGCCGTCCAACGGCATTGCACAAAAATGTCTATGCAAACTTCAAGAGATATCCGCCAATGGAAAATCGACTCGACACGAGGTCCAAGAGAAAAACATTGCAATCAAGAGCCTCCCAAAAGGTTGACAATGAGAGATTGGGGTAACATGTGGGATGTCCAAGGAAATAAGGTTAAGGGAATGAAGTGGAAAGCATCCTTCTTCCTTCTACCCTATTGGATTTAATTGAAGATCCATCATCTTCTTTGATCCCATGCACATCTTTAAAAACGTTTCGCCTATTTGGAAGCATGTCACCCGGACGAAGGACACAGATGCAAAGACGAGAAGATCTACAAGAAGTCGGATCAAAATCTAAAGCATGGTTAAATGTCAAGAAGGAATAAGGCCACAAGTGGATTGGATCGCGTCTAGAAAATGTATGAAACCCGCTCGAGAAGCTTATCAAGGCAATAAAGACCGATGTGATATATGCATTCGCTATGTAATTGTTTCTCTAACGAAGGGGAGTTAACCGGGTTGAAATCTCATGATTGGCATAAGATGTTGCAGTTTGTTATGCCTATTGTTCTCGAGGGGTCGCCTCACGACGGTCCACTACATGCAATATGTCTCCTATCGAAGTTTTCGTGTGTTCAGACGGATTTAGAAAACACTCGATGTGAACTCTCACTTAACTTTTTTCTTTCTTAAATGATATTTAGATGGATTACAAGAAAGGAGATACCGACAAATGAAATTAAGGACATGCTTAACTAAGGTCGTTGAGGCATGTTGTATGCTAGAGAAAGAATTCCCAACAAGTTTTCTCGACATACAAACTCACTTACTAGTGCATTTAGTGGACTAAGTAGAGCTTGGCAGCACAACAAATCCTAGATGGATGTTTTTTATAGAACGCTTTCAAGGTCCTCAAGGACTTCAGACGTCGTAAGGCAAGGCCGAGGGTTGCATGGCCGAGGGTTGGTTAGCACGAGAGTCATTATTCTATGTCACCGAAGTTCTTGGCCGATCTACACCCCAATGCTCCACGATTATGGACCGATGAAGACACTCCAACTATAATTGGAGAAGTTCAGAAGGAAGACCACGTAAGAAATTGTTCACACTAGAAGAACAGGCAAAAGTCAATAAGTTTCTCATCTACAACTCCACTCCCATGGAGAAATGGATAAAAAAATACGAGGAAGAAAAAATAAAGAGAGATGAGGAGAGAAGACGCTTATCGACAAAAAGAATCGCAAAACAACCACTTCCGGATCATCTAGGGTCCCGCCAAGTGAGATAAACAATAAATGGTGCGCTTCGAACAACTAGAGATGGCAAGGCAACGTGGCTTAACATGTTTCTAGCGAAGAATTTGCATATGCTAAAGGCGTGTCACTATTTGTAAGTGCAACTTAATAGCATATAATTCACGAAGTTTCGTTTCGTTATTTTGAACATTTGTTCCTTTACTTTGTAGTATAATTCATATGCATCAATATGGTCTTCCCGGTGCTCACTTTCGACGACAAAGTGTGGATCATGGCAAACGCACTTATGATTGTGGTATATCAGCAAAGTTTAGTACGCTTTTCCGTGATCGGTAAAAGTGCACCCCAAACCCAATCGAGGCAATGTTGGAATGGATTGGTACTATAAAGACTATCATGGAGGTTGATGTCGGTAGTGCATTCAAAACAATGTTGTTTGATGCCTAATGGTTTGATCTTGTGTGTACCGGGTGCTCATGCCACGATACGCAAAGATCCGAAAGTGGCCTTGTATTCACTAGATTCAACTCGCGTCGGTATCGCGTGGTCAAGACACACTCGTGAGGGTTGAGCAATGTGAACAAGTATGTTTACTTGGATGCAATAAAATTTATATATGTCATTAACAAAGGAACTAATGTAATAGAGGTTTTGTAGGTCACCTTCGCTCCGCATCCTTTGCAAGATCGGTGGTGGTTCAGAGTTCCATATAAGGCTCGCTCCCGCCCGAGATATTTGAAGGTGAAGAAGAGATGGCGGTTAATAGGGAGGTTGGGGGTTGGGGGGACTATTGTCATGATAGAAGACTACCATCGATTGAACCTTCATTACTTTATTATGATTATTATATTTTCTTCCCACATATGAATAAGAAAATACTTTGGCATTAATTTGTGTATACTACAAACCATATTAGGCAACATTAGTATTGCAACTTCGGGTTATCATAGACATTTATGCCAAGTTAATTGGCATCCTAGTATAGACCTATGGCTTGCAAGCGCCGATCAGGGCAGTTCTACATACAGTTGAGTACACGCTTTATGTTTAATTAATCATAAAATGTGAAGATTCCCTTCAAAATGCAAGATTCATATACAAAAATCATATATGTATTCCCTTCAAAATACAAAATTCATATAAAAAACCCATACACAATTCAAATACACAAAACAAAGTGGATGCCAGTGCACATCTAGTGGTATATATCAGCATCCAGTGTGATCCACTCGCAGGCTCGAAGGTGCTCGACGGTGATTTCCTCCACCCCGTCAGAACAAGCCTCCCGAAGCATGGAATCCAAGCCCTCCGGCGTGGTGTCTGTTTCCCCAAGGAATTCATGTAATACGAGCACTTCCCCGCATGCCCCCGGTTGGTCTGGTGCAACTTTTGAAAGTAGGGCTTCAGCAAATGTTTCCCTTCCCAAAGGCCCCTATCCTCTAGCATACGGGCCAAGCACAACGAGCTCACCATGCATTTCTTCAGGCACTCGAGCCTGTATTGAGGGAAGGTTCCGGCCTCCCAGTAATGCGAGCGAGGTCTTTCTTGCCCCCTATCACGCAGCTTTGTCATGGCTTGCTTGAACTCCGGCCTTTCTTGGGTTAGGTTCGTCTCTAGCCACTCGACCGAGGCAGTTCAAGTGCTCCAAAGAAGGCGGCCGTGACGCCTCGGTGCGCATCAAGCGGGCATGCATCGTGAGAAGCGCCATGGCAGATGTAGGTGAGGAGCTCCGACGAAGGAGGAGGAGGAGGAAGCTGGAGGGCGCAGGAGCAGAGGACGGAGGGCGGCGGAGAAGCTGGAGGACTAATAGGGCAATATATATGGCATCTCAGCATACGAAAACAAAACAAATTTCGTACGACGTCGTTATAGCCAAGAACGTCGTTATAGACGCCGTTAAACGACCTTTAAACGCCGTTAAACGACGCCTATACGCCTTAAAACGACGCTCGTTTTTTAAAAGTCATCGGGCCGGCTTTCATTTTTCCCATTTCTTTTTATGATTTGAGTATTGCTTAATCCATCCTCGGATCCTAGTTTTTCATTGCGCTTATTGTGAGTTTTTCTTTATTGCTTTTGGGATACATGGCCATGGAAGGTATGCTTCGACGCTTGAACCCATTCGGGAGGAGATGAGGATTCAAGAGCGAGAGATATGGAACCCGTCTTCACAAGTAAGGCTACACTGTAGTTTATACACTTTATTGTATTTTATCTATTTTCTAATCTATAGCTTGGTGTAGGAGCCGCCGAGGGCATGAGAAGGAAGGGAATCCTCCGTGAACCCCTCCTCCACTCAAGATGAGGACTATGAAACAACGATCCATCTGGATGAAAGTGTTAAAGAAGTATGTGATTGGTGAGAAGGCATCGACCAAATTGCTAGGAACCAAAGTGAGTGCCTAGCATGATGAGGGTGCTTCTTGAAAAGATGGTCGTGGTTTGGAAGCACCACAGAAAACAAAGATTAACATGATACTAGCGCCGACATATGCATGGTCGACGCTTGGACATACTTGACATGGAGCTATGGTTCAAAGGGGATGGACAAGTGGAGGACTTCACGATAGAAACCATAAGCCAAGCTCAGGAGGAGTATGCTGAATTGTTCAAGTGATCTTTTGTTCAATAAACCTATGTTTTGTACATTGTTATATTTTCTCTTGGGTACAATCTAGCATTGATACATATGCATGAACATGATCTGAAGGATTCTTGAAGATATTTTGCATTCTTCTGTTGGATATCGCCTTCTTCAGTTCGATTTGCCATTTCGGAGCCTGAGGTTTCTGCGACATTTCGACTTGGACTGGTAGAACCAGCTTCTGAGATTATTTGTGGTTTGGACTCTCCTGTAGCTCTTACAAATGGGACACTTCCATGTTCTAAATCTTTCAAATGCACATTCTTAGAAGTTTGTGATGGACAGTCAGCTTGGATTTTTTCTCCAACCTGACTGATAGAAGCAGCCACTAAATTTATGTTTCTTTGTGGCTTGAAGTCAACTGCATCTTCCAAATCTTCCAAATCAGCTCTCGGTTGCCGCAGAACGGGCTGCCCCGACGGTTCTAATGCTAACCCTTTGACCTAGACCTTCTCCAAAAATTCGAAAAATTGGGCCGTGTCTTTGGAGATGAATTAGGATCCGGTCGCAAAAATCAGAATTTATTTTCGTGCAATGCATTAATTACGAATTTAATCGTGTGTTGCCACTGCAAAAGCGCCCCCCGACTTCTAATTGCCACATCGGGAGGAGGACAGGTCCAAACTCCGTTCCGTCAGTTCCCCTGCGTATCGCGTTCTCGCCCAGGCTTCTTGGCCACGTTCCAGAATAGACTAGGACTCGGCCCCAAAACGTAAACCCTTCTAGAGCCCGGCAACTCCACGGGGTTTACGTTTGAGGCCCTCTCCTTGTCGATTCGGCCGGGACCTAGCGGCGATGTCTTGAAGTGGAGTTGGGGTGTTGACGCCGTGAGCGGACCCTAAAATCCCTCGAGGGCTGCTTTCCCTAAATTTCCTCTCCCTAAGGCCCCGGGGAAGAACGGGCAACCTCCCTCTCCGGAACCCACGATTTGGCTCGCCAATGGACTCCTTAACGTTGACATTGTTCTCGAAACCAAGTTCCGTGGCGGAAGACCGTGATTCGCCCCCAAAACGTAAAACCCTTCTAGAGCCCGGCAACCCACGGGGTTTACGTTCGGAGGCCCTCTCCTTGTCGATTCGGGTAGGGACTTTGGCGCCATGTCTTGAAGTGGAGTTGGGGTGTTGACGCGTAGAGAGCGGACACTAAAATCCCTCCTAAGTCGCTTGCCCGAATTTCCTCTCCCCAAGGCCCCGGGAAGGGGCGGCAACCTCCCCTCACCGGAACCATGATTTGGCTCGCCAATGGACTCAAAATGCCAACATTGCCCCGGGGATCAAGTTCCGCGGGCCGAAGACCAGGACTCGGCCCCAAAACGTAAACCCTTCTAGAGCCCGGCAACCCACGGGGTTTACGCCGGAGGCCCCTCCTTGTCGATTCAGCCGGGACCTTGCGCCATGTCTTGAAGTGGAGTTGGGGTGTTGACGCCTTGAGCGCCTTGGACCCTAAAATCCCTCCTCCGGGCTGCTTGCCCCAAATTTCCTCTCCCCAAGGCCCCGGGATGGGCGGGCACCTCCCCTCTCAGGAATCGCGATCGACTCGCCAATGGACTCAGAACGTCGACATTGCCCTCGGGACCAAGTTCCGTGGCCAGAAGACCACCCGAACTCCAAGAAGCGCCAAAGTAGCTCACTTCCATCACACTCGTAGTCAATTGGCCTAGGATGTGCATGCGGGATACTGTCGTAGAGGGCATGAGTGTTTCCTTCTTTCGCAAAACCGACCGTGTAACTTGCTCCCTAGAGTAATTTCGCCATTCAGGACGATTTGGCGGGGTCTATTTGCCATTCGAGCATCCTGCCCGAACGACAAAACAAAGGCGTTTCTACAAGGCCGACCGGGATCCGCGGTTTGACAAGTTCTCCCGGACCGATCTGGAATCTTTTGGACCTTCCCGAAGAGGGGCCCCTGAACGGAGGATCCAACGGTCGGATAGGGGAACCGGGCTCCGGGAGGGTGGTCATTAGCGTGCAGCCCCGGGAGCGCCGCCAGAAGGGTGCCTCGGGGAACTTTTGGATCCCGCCTCCCGGGTCCTGGGACTCTCCCTCTTGTGAGGGATCCCTGCAAGGTCCTGGCCTCGTTTGACTTGGGGAAGGGTGCCAGCTTGGTTGCCCCGCAACGGGCTGCCCCGACCGTTCTAATGCTAACCTTTGACCTAGACCTTCTCCGAAAATTCCGAAAATTGGGCCGTGTGTGCTGGAGATGAATTAGGATCCAGCGGCAAAAACCGAATTTATTTTCGTGCAATGCATTAATTGCGAATTATTTAATGTCTTGCCATCCGAAAAGCCCCCTAACTTCTACTTGCCACATCGGGAGGAGGAAAGGCCCAAACTCCGCTCCGCCGGTTCCCTTGCTCCGTATTCTCGGCTGCCTTCGGCCAGTCCCAAGTGCAACAGACGGGACTCGCCCCCAAAGCGTAAACCCTTCTAGAGCCCGGCAACCCACGTGGTTTACGCTTGCCGAGGCCCTCTCCTTGTCGATTCATTAGGGACCTTGCCGCAAGTCTTGAAGTGGAGTTGGGTGTTGACGCGAGAGCTGACCTTAAAATCCCTCCTGAGTCCGCTTGCCCCAAATTTTCCTCTCCCCCAAGGCCCCGGGACTGACGGGCGACCTCCCCTCTCCGGAATCGATCGATCCGACCGCCAATGGACTCGTAGAACGCCGACATTGCCTCTGGGACCAAGTTGGGTGGCTTAAGACCACCCGAACTCCAAGAAGCGCCAAAGTAGCTCACTTCCATCACACTCGTAGTCAATTGGCCTAGGATGTGCATGCGGGATACTGTCGTGGAGGGCGTGAGTGTTTCCTTCTTTCGCAAAACCGACCGTGTAACTTGCTCCCTAGGGTAATTTCGCCATTCCGGACGATTTGGCAGGGTCTATTTGCCATTCCGGAGCATCCCCGGTGCCCGAACGACAAAAACACAGTGCGGTTTCTACAAGGCCGACATCAGGACGCCCCGCGGTTTGACAAGTTCTCCCGGACCGATCTGGAATCTTTTGGACCTTCCCGAAGAGGGGCCCCTGAACGGAGGATCCAACGGTCGGATAGGGGAACCGGGCTCCGGGAGGGTGGTCATTAGCGTGCAGCCCCGGGGGGAGCGCTGCCAGGAAGGGCTGCCTCGGGAACTTTTTTGGATCCCGCCTCCTGGGGTCCGGACTCTCCCCTCTTGTGAGGGATCCCTGCAAGGTCCTGGCCTCGTTTGACTTGGGGAAGGGTGCGGCTGTCCCCCGCAAAACGGCTGCCCCTACCGCTCTAATGCTAACCCTTTGACCTAGACCTTCTCCGAAAATTCCGAAAATTGGGCCGTGTGCTGGAGATGAATTAGGGATCCAGCTGGCAAAAAACCGGAATTTATTTTCGTGCAATGCATTAATTGCGAATTTACGAATGTCTTGCCACTGCAAAAGCGCCCCCCGACTTCTACTTGCCACATCGGGAGGAGGAAAGGCCCAAACTCCGCTCTGTCAGTTCCCCTTGCTCAGATTCTCGCTGCTACTTCTGCCAGGTCCCAAGTGCAACAGACCAGGACTCGGCCCCCAAAACGTAAACCCTTCTAGAGCCTGGCAACCCACAGGGTTTACGTTTCGGAGGCCCTCTCCTTGTCAGATTCGCGGGACCTTGGCGTGTCTTGAAGTGGAGTTGGGGTGTTGTTGCTAGCAGCGGACCCTAAAATCCCTCCGAGGCTGCGCTTGCCCCAAATTTCCTCTCCCAAGGCCCGGGGGCCGGGACGGGCGACCTCCCCTCTAGGAATCGCGATCCCACTCGCCAATGGACTCGAACATCGACATTGCCCAGGGACCAAGTTCCGCGGGCCGTAAGGCGACCGAACTCCAAGAAGCGCCAAAGTAGCTCACTTCCATCACACTCGTAGTCAATTGGCCTAGGATGTGCATGCGGGATACTGTCGTGGAGGGCGTGAGTGTTTCCTTCTTTCGCAAAACCGACCGTGTAACTTGCTCCCTAGGGTAATTTCGCCATTCCGGACGATTTGGCAAGGTCTATTTGCCATTCCGGAGCATCCCCGGTGCCCGAACGACAAAACAGTGCGGTTTCTACAAGGCCGACATCGGGGCCTCAAGGGTTTGACAAGTTCTCCCGGACCGATCTGGAATCTTTTGGACCTTCCCGAAGAGGGGCCCCTGAACGGAGGATCCAACGGTCGGATAGGGGAACCGGGCTCCGGGAGGGTGGTCATTAGCGTGCAGCCCCGGGGGGAGCGCTGCCAGGAAGGGCTGCCTCGGGAACTTTTTTGGATCCCGCCTCCTGGGGTCCGGACTCTCCCCTCTTGTGAGGGATCCCTGCAAGGTCCTGGCCTCGTTTGACTTGGGGAAGGGTGCCAGCTCGGTTGCCCTGCAACGGGCTGCCCCGACCGTTCTAATGCTAACCCTTTGACCTAGACCTTCTCCGAAAATTCCGAAAATTGGGTCGTAGGCCGAGATGAATTAGGGATCCAACCGCAAAACCGAATTTATTTTTCGCAATGCATTAATTGCGAATTTATTTAATGTCTTGCCATCAAGATAAAAGCCCGACTTCTACTTGCCACATCGAGGAGGGAAAGGCCCAAACTCCGGGCTCCGCCGGGTTCCCCTTGCTCAGATTCCCTACGCCGCTTCTCGGCCAGTCCCAAGTGCAATGCATGGGACTGCCCCCAAAACGTAAACCCTTCTAGAGCCTGGCAACCCACAGGGTTTACGTTTCGGAGGCCTGATATGGTTTAAGGATTCTTAAAGGTTTTACCCACTTTGAAAGACAGTTAATAGATAGAAACAAACGCGTCAAGTCTTAGATTCTTATAACAGCTTTGATCAACAACAAAGGTTCTTGGTTTCCACAACCAAGCTATGGAGCTTCCAGTTTCCACCCAACCGGATCCAGGGATTAAGGCAAATTCCAGGGGAATAACAAACAGATTGGCCACGGTTTCCTCTCTTGTGGTCATGAATCTTTCAGAATACAGCAAATACAACTCTAGTAAGCCTCAAGAAATAACCACAGCTTAAGATTCCGGGTTAATTCCCACATTCAGGCAATTAAATAGTGTCCTACAGTTGGATTTGAGGCCGGATTGCAAACTAGGAGGGCCGGATTCAGCTGCAGCACTCTCGAACTCCCAGCAGGTTGGATTTAGAGAGCCACAGCGAAACCTGGGTTGCTGGTGCCGATCCCAGGGCAGGTTCGGTTGCTGGTGCCGGACTCCTTAGCAAAAGTCTCCTTCCGCTTTCTTAACCTGTCGCAATTACAGTTCGGCCGCCTCCTTTGTTACAGTTCGACTCTGCCCTTCTTTTTTAGTTTCGACCCTTTCCTTCAATAAAAGTACGTGCTATTCTTCTTACCGCCAAAATCGACCCCTTTTTGATAATTTTAGTTGCATGTAACTCTGCATGAATGCTTGGCTTGTAAATATCCCTATACTTTAGCTTCAATGGTGTAATATATTCTCTTGCTCCATTTATTATATCTTAAAACCATTGGTCCATTGCTCTTTACGCCCCATTGCCTTAATCCCTTTCATTTGGATCACTCCCCCTAGCATGCTCCATATCAATTCCATCCCTTCTTAAGAAGATCGTCCGCGATCTTTCGAATGCACCTGAGATGGGTCCATCCCTTCTCAAGATAATTGCTCCCGAATCAAATTGCATCGAACGATCCTGCAAACTTAAGAAACAGTTATGGATATCCGCGTACTTTCCCAGTACGATATATCTTTGTACCTCCGCGGTACATTACTTGATTGCACAGTATCTCCACGATACCCAATCATTGTATCTCCGCGATACTGATGTAAATTTTGGCAGGCCTATTGCTACAACTACAATTTCCATTCTTCAAAATTTACATCTAATGCACTATACTTACGTAATAATTTAATTTTCATTCCACACGAAATTCAACATACAAATCAAATTTTGCAAATCTTACCCTAAAGGTATAAATTTTATCTATGTTTACCCCATAGTTCCCATTTGGAGCCATTTCCGTTCTTTGGCATTAGCCTTTGCTCGTTCTTCATCTTGGAAGCTTACACCTTTCTTCCGCTCATCAGCAGCTTTAGAGGTCTCAGGTATATCCTCCAATTTGGGACCTTCAATAGCATGCATTTGTACACCCCTTTGAGGTTTAGGTGTCTCAACCCTTGTGATCCCTCCTTCTCCAAACGGACAATCCCTTAGGTAATGTTTTCCCCCGCACCTATAACAACCTCCTTTTGGTTCCCTAGTTTCCTTCCTCGGTCTACCTTGACTTCCCTCTTCCCGCTTCTTTTCGGAACCATTACCGTTGCCGTTGTTTTTCCTCTTCTTGAAGCTTCTGGAAGATTCCTTACTTCCATTCTTTTCTTTGCTACTCTTTTTATCCTCCTGATCATCTGAAGTGTCTTCATCCCAGAAATCAAATTTCCTAGTTTTGGGATCTATTTTCCGTTCCACTGCAGATGCTAGTTTTATGGCTTCATTTAAATCTTTGGGGTGAAATATTTCCATCTCTGCATAAATATCGTCCCTACATCCACTGACATATTTTCTCAGAAGCTCTTTCCCATCCAGATTCCTTATTAGTGCCGCTAAGTGAGTGAATTTGGAAGTGTAAGACTGAATACTCTCAGTTTCCCCTTGTTTCAGACGATCCCATTCCCTGCGCAGCTCACTGTGATAATTAGAAGGCAAATAATGTGCGTCAAATGCCGTTTTGAAACTTTCCCAATCAGTGATCTTAGGATCACATTCTCGTCTGCCTTGCCACCATGCTTGGGCTTGATCTTTTAAATAAGTATCCATGGCTTGCAGCCTTTCCACATCTGTTGCCTGCACATGTTCAAAGAACTTTTCCCACTGACTGATGAAGCTGACAACCTTGACAGGCTTTGTCTTTCCCCCTTTGAAAGACGGCATGTCTACTTTCTCTAGCCATTTTCTCAGCTTAGGTGGCGGTGGCGGAGTTACTGGTGGAGGACCATTAGGTAGAGGAGGTGGCTGCGAAGGTTGCAAATAAATATCTGGAAGGAAGCGATACAGAATAGACAGCAATTCCACTTGCCTGTCATACTCTTGCTGACTGCTAGGCATAGGCAAAGCTAACTGGGATGCAATGTAGCTGGCATTGGACAAAGCTTGCTGGTATTGCGCTTCAGTAACATTGAAGCGTTGGGCCATTGATCAGGTATGAGGATCGGCTCGCTCTGATACCAATTGATATGGTTTAAGGATTCTTAAAGGTTTTACCCACTTTGAAAGACAGTTAATAGATAGAAACAAACGCGTCAAGTCTTAGATTCTTATAACAGCTTTGATCAACAACAAAGGTTCTTGGTTTCCACAACCAAGCTATGGAGCTTCCAGTTTCCACCCAACCGGATCCATGGATTAAGGCAAATTCGTGGGAATAACAAACAGATTGGCCACGGTTTCTCTCTTGTGGTCGAATCTTTCGAATACAAAGAAATACAACTCTAGTAAGCCTCAAGAAATAACCACAAATTTTAAGATTCGGGTTAATTCCCACATTCGGGCAATTAAATAGTGTCCTACAGTTGGATTTGAGGCCGGATTGCAAACTAGGAGGGCGGATTCGAACCGCAAAGACTCTCGAACTCCCAAAGAGGTTGGATTTAGAGAGCCCAAATAAACCACGGGTTTTGGTGCCGATCCTGTAAGGTGTTCTCGCTTTTCGGGTGCGGACTCCTTAGCAAAAGTCTCCTTCGCTTTCTTAACCTGTCGCAATTACAGTTCGGCCGCCTCCTTTGTTACAGTTCGACTCTGCCCTTCTTTTTTAGTTTCGACCCTTTCCTTCAATAAAAGTACGTGCTATTCTTCTTACCGCCAAAATCGACCCCTTTTTGATAATTTTAGTTGCATGTAACTCTGCATGAATGCTTGGCTTGTAAATATCCCTATACTTTAGCTTCAATGGTGTAATATATTCTCTTGCTCCATTTATTATATCTTAAAACCATTGGTCCATTGCTCTTTACGCCCCATTGCCTTAATCCCTTTCATTTGGATCACTCCCCCTAGCATGCTCCATATCAAGGCCCTCTCCTTGTCAGATTCGGCCGGGACCTTGCGCCGTGTCTTGAAGTGGAGTTGGGGTGTTGACGCCTTGTTACTAAAATCCCGCGGACCCTAAAAATCCCTGAGGCTAGCTTGCCCCAAATTTCCTCTCCCCAAGGCCCCCGGGGGGACGGGCAGGCGACCTCCCCTCTCGGAATCGCGATCCGACTCGCCAATGGACTCGAACGCCGACATTGCCACAGGGACCAAGTTCGGTGGCCAGAAGACCACCCGAACTCCAAGAAGCGCCAAAGTAGCTCACTTCCATCACACTCGTAGTCAATTGGCCTAGGATGTGCATGCGGGATACTGTCGTGGAGGGCGTGAGTGTTTCCTTCTTTCGCAAAACCGACCGTGTAACTTGCTCCCTAGGGTAATTTCGCCATTCGGGGACGATTTGGCGGGGCCTATTTGCCATTCCGGAGCATCCCGCGTCCGAACGACAAAGCAGTCACCCGGTTTCTACAAGGCCGACATCAGGACGCCCCGCGGTTTGACAAGTTCTCCCGGACCGATCTGAATCTTTTGGACCTTCCCGAAGAGGGGCCCCTGAACGGAGGATCCAACGGTCGGATAGGGAACCGGGCTCCGGGAGGGTGGTCATTAGCGCAGCCCGGGAGCGCCGCGGGAAGGGCTGCCTCGGGAACTTTTTGGATCCCGCCTCACGGGGTCCGGACTCCCCCTCTTGTGAGGGATCCCCGCAAGGTCCCCGCCTCGTTTGACTTGGGGAAGGGTGCCGGCTCGGTTCCCCGCAGCGGGCTGCCCCGACCGTTCTAATGCTAACCCTTTGACCTAGACCTTCTCCGAAAATTCAAAATTGGGCGTGTCTGGAGATGAATTAGGGATCAAATGGCAAAAACCGAATTTATTTTCGTGCAATGCATTAATTGCGAATTCACGAATGTCTTGCCAGCCAAAAGCCCCCGACTTCTACTTGCCACATCGGAGGAGGAAAGGCCCAAACTCCGCTCCGTCGGTTCCCCTTGCTCCGTATTCTCTGGCCGCTTCCGGCCAGGTCCCAAGTGCAGCATGAAGAGGTGGGACTCGGCCCCAAAAGCGTAAACCCTTCTAGAGCACGGCAGCCCACGGGGTTTTACGTTTGGAGGCCCTCTCCTTGTCGATTCGGCGGGACCTTGCGTCGTGTCTTGAAGTGGAGTTGGGGGTGTTGGCGCCCTTGAGCCAGCCCGGACCCTAAAATCCCTGAGTCCTGCTTGCCCCAAATTTCCTCTCCCAAGGCCCCGGGGGCCGGGCCAGGCGACCTCCCTCTCCGGAATCGCGACTGACTCGCCAATGGACTCGAGCGTCGACATTGCCCACGGGGACCAAGTTCGGTGGCCGAAGACCACCCGAACTCCAAGAAGCGCCAAAGTAGCTCACTTCCATCACACTCGTAGTCAATTGGCCTAGGATGTGCATGCGGGATACTGTCGTGGAGGGCGTGAGTGTTTCCTTCTTTCGCAAAACCGACCGTGTAACTTGCTCCCTAGGGTAATTTCGCCATTCCGGACGATTTGGCAGGGTCTATTTGCCATTCAGGAGCATCCCCGGTGCCCGAACGACAAAACAGTGCGGTTTCTACAAGGCCGACATCAGGACGCCCCGCGGTTTGACAAGTTCTCCCGGACCGATCTGGAATCTTTTGGACCTTCCCGAAGAGGGCCCCCGAACGGAGGATCCAACGGCCGGATAGGGGAACCGGGCTCGGGAGGGTGGTCATTAGCGCCCCGGGAGCGCCGCCAGGAAGGGCTGCCTGGGAACTTTTTGGATCCCGCCTCCTGGGGTCCGGACTCTCCCCTCTTGTGAGGGATCCCTGCAAGGTCCTGGCCTCGTTTGACTTGGGGAAGGGTGCCAGCTCGGTTGCCCTGCAACGGGCTGCCCCGACCGTTCTAATGCTAACCCTTTGACCTAGACCTTCTCCGAAAATTCCGAAAATTGGGCCGTGTGCTGGAGATGAATTAGGGATCCAGCTGGCAAAAAACCGGAATTTATTTTCGTGCAATGCATTAATTGCGAATTTACGAATGTCTTGCCACTGCAAAAGCGCCCCCCGACTTCTACTTGCCACATCGGGAGGAGGAAAGGCCCAAACTCCGCTCCCGCCGGTTCCCCTTGCTCCGTATTCTCCGGCTGCCGCTTCTCGGCCGGGTCCCAAGTGCAACAGACCAGGACTCGGCCCCCAAAACGTAAACCCTTCTAGAGCCTGGCAACCCACAGGGTTTACGTTTCGGAGGCCCTCTCCTTGTCAGATTCGGCCGGGACCTTGCGCCGTGTCTTGAAGTGGAGTTGGGGTGTTGACGCCAGAGCGCGGACCCTAAAATCCTCCTGAGTCCGCTTGCCCCAAATTTCCTCTCCCAAGGCCCGAGGGGCCCGGGACGGGCGACCTCCCCTCTCCGGAATCGCTGATCTGACTCGCCAATGGACTCAGACGTCGACATTGCCCAGGGACCAAGTTCGGTGGCGAAGACCACCCGAACTCCAAGAAGCCAAAGTAGCTCACTTCCATCACACTTTCGAAGTCAATTGGCCTAGGATGTGCATGCGGGATACCGTCGTGGAGGGCGTGAGTGTTTCCTTCTTTCGCAAAAAACCGACCGTGTAACTTGTTCCTAGGGTAATTTCGCCATTCGGACGATTTGGCAGGGTCTATTTGCCATTCCGAGCATCCCGCGTGCAAACGACAAAACAGTCGCGGTTTCTACAAGGCCGACATCCGGGACGCCCAGCGGTTTGACAAGTTCTCCGGGGACCGATCCGGAATCTTTTGGACCTTCCCAAAGAGGGGCCCCCAAGCGGAGGATCCAACGGTCGGATAGGGGAAGGGCCCTCCGGAGGGTGGTCATTAGCGTCAGTACCGGGGAGGGGCCGCTGCCAGAAGGGCTGCCGGGGAACTTTTGGATCCCGCCTCCGGGGTCCGGACTCTCCCCTCTTGTGAGGGATCCCTGCAAGGTCCCGCCTCGTTTGACTTGGGGAAGGGTGCCGGGCGGTTTTGCCACACAGCGGGCTGCCCGGACCGTTCTAATGCTAACCCTTTGACCTAGACCTTCTCAGAAAAATTCGAAAATTGGGCCGTGTCTTTGGAGATGAATTAGGGATCCTGTGGCAAAACGGAATTTATTTTTTTCGCGGCAATGCATTAATTGCGAATTTACGAATGTCTTGCCACTGCAAAAGCGCCCCCCGACTTCTACTTGCCACATCGGGAGGAGGAAAGGCCCAAACTCCGCCCGTCCAGTTCCCTTTGTCTCCAGTATTCTACCGGCCGCTTGACCGGCCGGTCCCAAGTGCAACAGACCAGGACTCGGCCCCCAAAACGTAAACTCTTCTAGAGCCTGGCAACCCACAGGGTTTACGTTTCGGAGGCCCTCTCCTTGTCAGATTCGGCCGGGACCTTGCGCCGTGTCTTGAAGTGGAGTTGGGGTGTTGACGCCGAGCCTGGACCCTAAAATCCCTCCGGAGTCCTGCTTGCCCCAAATTTCCTCTCCCCAAGGCCACGGGGACGGGACGGGCGACCTCCCCTCTCGAATCGCTGTCGACTCGCCAATGGACTCTTTAACGCCGACATTGCCACAGGGACCAAGTTCGTGGCGTAAGACCACCCGAACTCCAAGAAGCGCCAAAGTAGCTCACTTCCATCACACTCGTAGTCAATTGGCCTAGGATGTGCATGCGGGGATCTTGTCGTGGAGGGCGTGAGTGTTTCCTTCTTTCGCAAAACCCGACCGGTGTAACTTGCTCCCTAGGGTAATTTCGCCATTCCGGACGATTTGGCGGGGTCTATTTGCCATTCGAGCATCCCGGTCCGAACGACAAAGCAAAGGCGGTTTCTACAAGGCCGACATCGGGGGCCCCGGTTTGACAAGTTCGCGGACCCGATGGAATCTTTTGGACCTTCGAAGAGGGGCCCCGAAGCGGAGGATCCAACGGTCGGATAGGGGAACGGGCCTCCGGGAGGGTGGTCATTAGCGTCAGCCCTCGGGAGCGCCGCCAGAAGGGTGCCTCGGGAACTTTTGGATCCCGCCTCACGGGGTCAGGACTCTCCCCTCTTGTGAGGGATCCCCGCAAGGTCGGCCTCGTTTGACTTGGGGAAGGGTGCAGCCGGTTGCCCCAAGAACGGGCTGCCCCGACCGTTCTAATGCTAACCCTTTGACCTAGACCTTCTCCGAAAATTCCGAAAATTGGGCCGTGTAGGCCGAGATGAATTAGGGATCCGGTGGCAAAACCGAAATTTATTTTTGTGCAATGCATTAATTGCGAATTTACGAATGTCTTGCCACCGCAAAAGCGGCCCCGACTTCTACTTGCCACAACGGGGAGGAGGAAAGGCCCAAACTCTGCTCCGTCGGTTCCCTTGTCCGTATTCTCGACTCTGGGCCGCTTCTGGCCAGGTCCCAAGTGCAACAGACGGGACTCGGCCCCAAAGCGTAAACCCTTCTAGAGCCCGGCAACCCACGGGGTTTACGTTTGGGAGCTCCCTCTCCTTGTCGGTCGGCCAGGGACCTTTGCGTGGGTGTCTTGAAGTGGAGTTGGAGTGTTGGCATAAACAAGAGCACGGACCCTAAAATCCTCCGATATAAACCAAAAAGCTGCTTGCCCCAAATTTCCTCTCCCCAAGGCCCCGTTATGGGGGACGCCCGGTTGACGCCAGGCGACCTCCCCTCTCTGAAGAGGAATCGTTTGTGACCGACTCGCCAATGGACTCTTAGCGCCGACCCGTGAGTGGGTGGCAAGCTTGATTTAGTATGAAAGTATGCAAGTGAAGCTCAATGGTGCACAAGTCTGGTTTATTAAAGTGGATAGATAAACAAGGATGGAGAGAAATCTAAGTGGATACATAAACAAGAATAGATAAAATACATAAGTAATGAAACAAATCTAAGTTGCTAATAATATTAACTTAAAAAAGGACACGTCGATATAAACCAAAAAAAGTCAAAATGAAAGCATAGGGCTCTAGAATAGGTATAGCTTAATCATCCAAATCAGATGCGACAACAAATTAATTGCCGCGGTGGGCGGCCATTCATATGGACTCATTATGGAGTGTACGAAATTGAATATCTCGAACTCGAAATTCAAGGTGAGACGTCGTTGAACCCTGAAGCTGTGTCCAAAACCCTTAGCAGTAATCTATGAAGAGGCTGCAACCATATATGAAGTTGTATGTGATCATGCACGAGAGAATATGGCAAATCAAAGAAGCTCTTCTTGCAGCTTTGCATGGATAGAATGGGCATGCCTTGTGTAGATTATCTTGAAGAAGAGCAACACGGTGAGCCATATGTTTGCATCAAGCTACTGATCATGACTGAAGTGATTGGCAAGCTTGATTTAGTATGAAAGTATGCAAGTGAAGCTCAATGGTGCACAAGTCTGGTTTATTAAAGTGGATAGATAAACAAGGATGGAGAGAAATCTAAGTGGATAGATAAAGAAGGATAGATAAAATACATAAGTAATGAAACAAATCTAAGTTGCTAATAATATTAACTTAAAAAAAAGGACACGTTCGTTTGGAACCGAAACATCGTTATAAACGTCGTTCAACGAAAATTACAGACGTCGTATAAAAAAAAGATTGCTAATAATAATAACTTAATTAAAAAAAAAGACACGTCGTTATAAACCAAAACGTCGTCAAATGAAAGCATAGGGCGGGCTCTAGAATAGGTATAGCTTAACTTGTCCAAATCCGTCTTCGACAACAAATTAATTCTTGGTGGCGGTCACATTCGTATGGACTCATTATGGAGTGTACAAAATTGAATATCTCGAACTCGAAATTCAAGGTGAGTAGGATATGTTATATTAAGGTGAAGGGTCTATCTTGTGCCACCACAATATAGATAAAAAACATAAGTAATAAAACAAATAGATCTAAGTTGGTAACTTAAAAAAAAAAAAAAGACACGTCGGTATACACATTGGCGTCATTCCCGCAAATACGGCCCACCTCTTTTCTCTGCTCTGTTTATGCAGATCGAATATTGCAGCTCCGATCCATCGGTTGAAAAGTCGCTTTTTAATCATCTAAGTTAATTCGAAAAGATAAAAATTTGAGTTTGATTTCTACATTTTCTATCACAAAAAAATGTCTGGAGGTGGAGGCAAACCGGACTTTCAACATCCTGTTCAAGAGCGACTTCCCGAAGTTTAGATTCTTGCATAAATGACAGCCCTCCTTGGGTAACAATCCTTCTTTTGTATAATAATTATAATTATAATAATAACTTATAATTATAACTTAATAAAAAGGGCACGCCGTTTAACACAAAGACGCCGTTATAGACGCGTCGTTCATCCGATTATAAGACGTCGTTCAACGACGCCTCAGAATTTTATCGTAAAACAGAGCCGGCTTTTCCGCCTAGTTTTTGGTTCTAAGTGGCCGGAGGAGTTTTTTTGCGTGGCGATTTTTGGCGCGGATCATCCTTGGCGGTCCTTTCCAAGCTTCAAGCAAGCATCCAAAGATATTTCAATGGATCAATCAACTCTATTTTTGAATTAGGCTTGTTGTTTGATAGATTTAGGGCTTCTTGTTTTTTCTTGTTTGTTTTCAATCCATCCCATTTCTATCCTCCTCTTCTTTCCATCCTTGTTTTTCTTCAATCCATTTCTCAGCCTCTTATTAGTATGAATCAATCCTCCTCCTTCTTCTTCCAATCATCTTCCAATCATTGGTTTCTTCCTTCTAATCTTCCGTTTCTATTCATTTTCTTCTTCTTCTTCTTCACCACTTTCTCATTCTATTCAATCTTTCTTTCCTATCTCCCCTTTCTTCTTCTTCTTCTTCTTCTTCTTCTTCGAATTCTTCTTCTTCGAATTCTTCTTCTTCGAATTCTTCGAATTCTTCTTCTTCTTCTTCTTCTTCTTCTTCTTCTTCTTCTTCTTCTTCTTTTTTTTTTTTCCATGGAAGAAGGGCGCCGTTGAAAGACGAGGGCCCATTCTTCCTCTATTTTTTTATTACAAGAAGGGGACGCCGTTGAAAACGAGGCCCCTTCTTTTTATGTTCTTCCTTTTTTTTATTTTCATTTTTACATGTCAATATATAGTTCTTTTAATTAACAATGTAAATAGTTTTAATGTCAATGATCTTTTTCAACGTGAATGGTCTTTTTTTTTTTTTTTTTTTTTTTTTTTTTTATTTCTTTATTTATGTAAGTTTTCTAATTATTGAATGCCTTTATTTTTTTGCATGTACACTAATAACAAAATGCGTCGCTCTTGGAAATCGATTTTCAAAATAAGACATTCTAGGTAAGAATTTGAGTTTGAGTAGGAGAATAAAATTTTAATGTTTTATTTAGGTTAAAAAAACTTGGGGAGACTTGGACAGGGCATGGTCTGGCCCCTCCTTTGAGTGGAGAAGACTAGGTGTTCTCGGGTCCAAGCTCACCGCTTACTCTTGTAATTTTATTGATTAATGTATTTAGTTTAGAAAAAATTGGGGAGACTTGGACAAGGGGCATGGTCGGCTCCGCCTTGAGTGGAGAAGACTAGGTGTTCGGGTCCAAGCTCACCGCTTACTTTTGTAATTTTATTGATTAATGTATTTAGTTTAGAAAAATTTGGGAGACTTGGACAGGGTATGGTCGGTTCCTCTTGAGTGGAGAAGACTAGGTGTTCCGTCCAAGCTCACCGCCCTACTCTTGTTTATTTTTTATTAATATATCAATAAATAGAAATCTTTACGATTGGACAAGGGCAGGGTGGTTTTTTGAAAAAAAATTGCATTATTGATTTTCGGGTTTCTAGTTAAGAATGTTGTTTTTAAAGATGTTAGGATGTCAAAGAAACAGATCATGTGGAGGGTTAAGAGCAAGAAAAAAAAATTTAAATAGTTGGTTTTAAAAAAAAATTAAAAGGGAAACTAACTCTTAAGAAAGTAGGTAAAGATTCATAATGAAGGTTTGAACAAAGTCACAAAGCAAGATTAATGAATCTAAATTGGTTTGTAGGTATGGCCCCATTTGTGAAGACACTAATGATTAGTGAGATTAGACGCGATGGTCATAAATGAGATATGTGCTAACCAAAAGTCCGACCGGGAGATGCAACCGTCAACGGTCGCGACCATTTTGTCGACATGTTAAAAGGAAGTGCCAATTTGAGTTAGCACAAAATGGCCAGGTCAAGAAGAAATATTGACTTCTCTCTTGACACACATGTAAAAGCCAATGATTGGAAACCCCATGGATGAATCAAGACATGTTTGAAGCATTCAAAGGTGCAGCTTAAAAGTCCCAATGTCGAGGCTCGTGTCAAGGAATGGGTAGCTTCATGGAATTCCTCAAAGAAGCGGCGTTTGGATCACAAGAACATCATTCGCGGATCTCAATGCACGTCGAGCTTGGAGGTAATTAAAAATGCTTTTGCATCGTGGGGAAGCTCTAGTGGAGCGTGGCTAGCAAGGCCCACTTTTCTTTGGAGAATCACATGAACACATCAATCTTTGTTGATCCCATGCCCGTAGAGGCCGTGGATGTGATAATGCCTTATTGAGGAGAAACCAACACATCGCGACGATCAAATCAAGATCAACTGAACACAACACTTCCAAGATGATGAGCTATACAAAGGGATGGGTTTTCAAGGGCAAAGATAGGGCGAGGACGCATGAGATGGCTCAAAGATACATACGCTTCAAGAGCCCGTGATCCCGCTTTGGCTACATCCATTGGACTTGCATATGAAGTTGCTAGCTCTAGTGGGGGATACCATAGGGCCAATGGTGATTCTACACTTTCATGAATGGAGAGACACTTGCACACTTGTTTGACTATTTACCTAATAACTTGTCACGCTTTTTAGAAGATGGTCAAATGCAATTGCTAGAGCCAAGAAGAACCGACAAACACATAGGCTGAACTTAGGAGCAAAAAAATGCGAAGTTGTATATCAAGATGTTCCAGATAGCTCTTGCCCTAGCGTAAGGTGTGTCGCTGAGATCCACAAAGGCCACTTCACTCACAAAGCTTAATTGCAAGAGAGGTCAAATTACATTTTGATGATGAGTACCAAAATGTGTGGGTGGCCATTGGTGATTGGGGACAATGCAATTCATTTTACGCCAAAGAGCTGCCGCCCCTTGTTGAAAATAAGTTCGGTACTTACTTTCGGATGGACAAGCAAAATATCCATGGTTAGAGGAAACCGCGGTTTGAGAAATCAAAGGATGATGATCGGTATGGGGACACGTAAATTCATGATGTCTATGCATTGGGATATGTTTATGAGATGCTTCGGATTTCGTGCAAGCTTATAATTTAATGGAGTGGTTTAATAATAACAATGCCCAATGGATTAATCCAACCCATATGTACCAACGACGCCTTGACAAGTTGGAGGAGCAAAACAAGAATGATGTGCCTACGGAAGACGATTCTCATCACGACCCAAAGCTTCGAAGTTGTTGAAGCCTTACAAAGTGTTGGAATATCTTCTACCATGGTTGTGAGACAAAGACGACACATGAAGTGCATGGATGCCTTGGAGAAGTCAAATTGTTGTTGTCACAACTCAAATAATGAATACAATATTGTATATCTTGCCATGTTTAAGAGTATTAAATTTTTTAATTGTCTAATAAATCCAAATATATAAAGACACTTTTAATTATTCAAATCCCAATGTTTTGTAATGAACTTCCCATGTTACCTTTAACATTTGTTGCTTTTCCTACTATGTTATTCATCGCGACTCCATATAAATAACTTGTAAAAGTTTTTGCACATGTCCAAAGAACCATGGATGCGCTTACCCATGGCATATCTATTGTTCACAACTTTACTTCTCGCGGGCTTGGTAGCCTTATTGACAGCCCTAAACCTCCAAGAAGGCCTTTAAGAGGCTTAAGTTGGTCGCTCGGGTTTAGCTCACACCACCGCCATACCTCCACCATTGTGTGGATTTGGTATGGATTGTTTTCTAGGATAAAATGTAGTTAGCGTCCATTTATTTTTAACGCTCTAATGTTTTAAATGTAGCGTGTAAATACGATAAGGCCCCTTCTTTTCCTACGATAATGTTCGTAATCGCCGTGGGTTATGGCGGATCTTCTTCTCACCACCGCCGAAGAGAGCGGAAAAGGACCTCGATCCAAATAGAAAGACGTAAGAGCAGTGGAACTCGAGATATCAACAAAGGCGATAACCCTGAAGATAGGTGGAATGCCTTACGAGTGGGGATGTCGCCACTTAGAAATGGAGATTTCGCGCGCCAGCCTGAACAAAGTAGGCGAGGCCCCAGCGCCTATGACCTCCACGCCATAGCTCATACACTCCTTCAGAATTCAATCTTGGGGTCCCGTTCAGGAGCATCAGGAGAATGAACCCCCACGTGGAGCCGACCGCCGCTTAATTGGGGAGCAACGCAATTCCTCTTAGAAGCTGTTAAAGATCGTGGCACCACCAGACCACCTCCACGAAGGTGCGCATCTCTTTCCAATATGGCGGAGTTCATCTTGAATTATGCCTTTTTGTTCACTAACACATATTCATATATTGGTCGATGTTGAGTGTAGTAGCAAGAAGTTGCCGCGCCACTGACCTGCTAGATGGCTTACAATTTTGGAAGATGGCTAATAGTGTCACAAATAGCGTTTGCCATAACGGGCCCACAAGGGTGAATGGAACCTCTGAGCCTTATGATGAGGAAAAAGAGAGGATCAAGGAGCTTTTAGAAGGGAATATCCCGAGACTCAAGTCGAGAGATCTCATGGAGGGAGGTTTGTTCAAAGCAGTGGTAAACATGTTAAAGCCACCGTGTATTAGCTCTTTTCGCTCTTCATTATAACCTCATTGTACTCATATTTTATATTTATTTAATCGGAAGAAGTAATACCGTAAAGCTCTTGCCAAAGCTTCAGGAGTCTCGATAGAGAAGTAGCCCGCCCTATCCGGCCAGACTAATGAGGCATTTCAAGTACATCATCTCTCCCATGAGTCATTATAATTAGATGATGCCATGTGGACTAAGTCTTATGTTGCATTGTAGAAGCGAAGGCCAACATATTATCAAAGAAAGGGAAGCAGAACAAAGGCAATTTGGACTTTGAGGTCTGACAAACAAGTGGCGCCATAGTGCCAATAAGACTGGTCCGGTTATGGCTTTCTCGATAAGCTATTTGTAAGTATAAATTTGGTTTATAATGTAGGTTCTCTAGTTGAACACTAACATTAGTTTTGGTGCTCATTCTCAATAGGCGCCATTTGCTCCGGTCGCCCAAGCCTAAAGATGAACAGCGAAAGGGCCTTCAAACAAGGCGTCATGCGACCATGCGTCTACTGCTTGCCGATGAAAAGGGGGATGAAGTGTATGTATCATTCATTAGGGCAATTATTTGTGACTACAATGAACTAAACCGTTATGATACAAATATAATGCGGAGTGTAAATGAAGACAAGCCAATGAAGAAGAAGAAGAAGAGAGCAACAACTAAAGACTTAATATATTTTGTAATGTAAAAATTACATTTGTGGAAATATATTAATTGAATTCAATTTCAATTTTTATGCTTTGTTCTTATTATTTGGATTTTTGTTATGTTAATTTTATGCTCAGTTCTATTTTTTTTATTTAGATTTATTAAACATTTAATTACATATTAAACAATAATGCTTATCTACCATTAATATAATTTAATCAATATTTGTTTTCTATTTTTCGAATTTTTAAATTTTTTAAATATTTATTCTCGATTTATTTTGTTCATATTTAATATTTATTAATACTATTAATATTATTGATAATAATATTAATAAATACATTAAATATTTATTTATATTAAATATTTGTTAATTTTTTGAATATGAATATTAACCGTCTGCTAAATCATATTGAATAGTTATTAAATAAATATTTTTTTATCAAAATTCCTTAATCGCCGTTGAACGACGCTTGTTCCCGCGCCAAAGCCGACACCTGGCCGTACCACGCAATGCATGTACCACGCCAAGCTGAACGCCGTTTGAACGACGCCATCGTTAGCTTCATCGCCACCGCTTACGCTACCGCAACGCCACGCCTTTATTACATGATGACGTACTTTCGGCCGTTGAACGACGCTGCCAAACACCGCCACGCGTACCACAAGGCCGGGCGCTTCACCGCAAAGAGCGTCGCTGTTTAATCTTCCACGGCACGCGAACGACGAACGACGCTAGGTCGTTTAAAGACGCCCGCGTTGACGCACGGAGGCCACGCATAAATGTCGCTTATCGACGCCGCGACGCCGAAATACGCTATCGACGCTTTGACGCCGATCATCGACGCGGCAAACGACGCCCTGATTTTAATAGACGCCGTGAATGCGGCTTTGGTTTTGTGTGATCCAACATATCTTAAATGAGCACCTATCTGATACGATGAATAAAAGAGGTGAAATTATCTAAAAAGCATAAAAACTTGTAGATTCTTCAATAACATAATAATAGAAATACTCCAAAACCAATTCGCCCATCCTCCATCTAGGTTGAGTGAGTTTATAGCGAAAGCGACCAATAAAGAAACTTTGGTGCCGAAGAGCGTAACGAGGAACCGTAGAGGAGAAAACAAAAGGTGATTCCAGCCTACAATAATTGCAACAATGCTTAAATAATTGAAATAAACTTACTCGCATCTAAGTGCTCTAACATTGAGGTGAACTGCTGTAAAATGTTCAAGTTGTTGCGTGAGTGGTACTTGCCGTAATGAGACACTTTCATGGACACCTTCAATAGCCTTCCTTTTAAAACCCGGCAAAAACATTTTGCAAACTTGAAACTTTCTTAAAACCATTTTGCATATCCGTAACCTACTTACTAAAAAGGATGCATGCCCAAGAGCCTTAAAGAAGTCTCCCAGCCGGTGTCATGATATATTTCCATCCTCCATCCGAGCATTGCGAGCCTTGGTCTTCCTTTTTCCTCGCCATGTAGAGATTCCTATTAGCCCCATAGCCGGACCACAAAGGGCAACTCATATAAGAAGCACAAAGAGAGTAAGGTATCAATCCCAGGTAAACCGCCTCGTTTTCAAGATCTCCACACAAAACATAATCATCTCGAATAAACCCCAACTCGATATCTATTCGTCACGCTAAATCGCTTTCCCTTTTTAGCCTTAAGTCAAGTTTCCTCTCGCTTCCCTTTCA